>UELW01000156.1:760398-873229 GCA_900490495.1 Danionella dracula
TCTCCCTCTCCCATCTCTCGCTGTTAGCGAATGTAAGGACGTTTTTATTTCTGAACTCATAGTTTCTAATATTAATATTTAAAATGGCTGTGTAACTCACAAGAAAAGACTGGGGCAAACACGAACGAGAATCATGTTACGTTTCTCCAAATTCTGTAGCTCGTGTGGGTAAGTCAGATTTGAAGAGCATATAAGGCCCGGAAGCATGGCCATAGCCAATGCTACATTAGCCCCTGCAGAAAGAACCTCCACAATTCCAGCACAAAGCTTGTCTTCTGATGCAGCGGCAGATTCATGCCTTACCACATAGATGCCCACCGTGGTCTTCAGATGTGGTCTTCAGAACGTGGTCTTCAGAATGTGGTCTTAGAATGTCCACCTCCACTGCTCTGCTCAGAATCCTTTTGGGGGAGAGAAAGTACAATTGTGTCACAAGAAACATATTTTCTTTTCTCAACGAATATTTCCAATATGTTAAAAAAATTGTGTTCTGCTTAAAAACTCCCTTAAAATGTACTCAACATATCTGACGGCGAGGACATACTATTCACAGAACAGTTTAGAAAACTACTTTTTTCTTTTTTCCAGTAAAGATTTCAAGCTAGATGAGTAAAACAATCAATCCTTACCTACTCCCTGTAAAATCTAGATTTCAGGTTTTTCTTCTTTTTTAGTTTCTCAACATTTTATATTTAGAGTTAAATATTTCCCCTAAATTGAATAAATCTCAAAGTTTGTTGAATAATTGGCCTCAAAGGGATTTAACCATTATTGGGAGAGTCTTATTGACCAAAGTAGAAGGATTATCGAGGCTTATTTATCCGGCCTTTTCTTTTTTTGTTAAAGATTCTATCTGTAAAAACATTAATGAATAACATCATCATATAAGAAGGGAAAAAAATGCAGGCTTCGAGAAATGAGGGTGGTTTTGAACTGTTAGATTTTAGATTTAGATTTAAATCACACCCTCAAGGTTAAATGGCTTATAATTGTCTTTTGAAATCAGACTCGATTCGTTTTTTTATACCATGTAATATTTGTAAAAAGCTTGGTGGATTCTGCTGCTTGTTCTTTTGTGATTATGTGATTATACTACCTGTAGCTTTATCCAAGTTTTATCCTCAGACACTCAAGGCATGGAAGGTATTTATGTTCACAACTTACATCACAGTAAATGGAAAATCCTTGTTCAAGCAGAGTTGGATGGATAAAGGAATCTACCTTGTGTCAGATGTTTTGGACCAATCTGCTAATTTGCTCTCTTATGAGAGTTTTATGAGTAAATGGTAATTTCCTATACAATTTAAAGATTATAATTTGGTTACAAAAGGTCTACTATTATTGTTAAGAGGGCATATGATGTCATACAAAATTAACGATACAGATCTTGTACGTAATTTGAATGGGATAGACTTTAGTTGTAAGAATTTCACAAATAAATGTATTTGGCTATTATTTTCTACTAAAGAGTTGTATGAGGGGAAGAGTGCCCCAACTCTTCCCCTCATCTCTCGCTTGCTTTCCCTTTGGCCATAGCAACTTTCTCTGCAGTCTTTCTGTAAAAGATAGGTCCCCTTTGCTTCAAGAGCAGGATGATCCTGTGTGGGTTTGCATACTTTCTACCTGTAGACTCGGAGAGCAAACTGAATGATGATTGGTCTGGGATGAGCATTTCCAGTGTCGAGACGTCCGATTCTGTGGATTGTGTCAACCTTACAACAAAAATCAGCTGCGTCGTCTGGTGTTAGAGCACTCTGTTTCTGATATTTTCACCATCTGACTCTTTAAGATTGATGACCTTTAGACTCCATCGTCTGCTGTAGCTCTCAGCCTGATCACATCTTCCTTGAGTCACACGAACCATTTGCTCAAGCTGTGATACTTCGCTGTCGCTCTTTTTTACCTTAGTAATCAACGACTTCAACTCCTCACTCACAAAGTCTACGGTCTTAGAGAGGTTAACAATAGAAACAGAATTTTGGGTAAGTTGCTGTTCCATTGATGAGAAGCAATCGTTGAGTGCATTGACAGTGCGGAATATGTTCGCATTGAAAACATTTGTGTCGTCTCCACTACATACTTTTTTTTGAGAAAGGACTACTGACTGGTGTATTTGTTGTGGCAATCGTCAGCTCCAGAAGACAAATCGCCAAGTAATGACAAAAAGTTCCAGTTTTTATTTTTTGGCATCTTTCAATTGTTGCACATGCATTGGTCAGTTCATTCCAATATCAATAAAAGCAAATGAGTACTTCTATTAAACGATTAACACATTTTCCCCTGTTTACATACATTTCTACTCCATTCTCTACACTCGTAAGTGTTTAAATTTTGATCAAAGATGCAAATGTCCTCAAAAAGCTTCAGAGCTTTCACCAACACAACCTCTCAGGTCACAGTCTCTTTCACTTGATTTATCGATGTTAAAGATTAAGGTAACAACACGTGAAAATAACATCAGATTTCATTCTGCTTAAGACATCATGAAAGTTTCTGAATTTACTGCTCTCTGGCCAATGAGAAGCTCTCTGGCCAACGAGAGTTTGAGCGCTAGAACTTCTCGCATTTGTGATGGCGCATTTTCTTCCTGTTGTGAAGCTGGAGCCGTACTCACCCCCTAGGGAACCAGATTTACTCACGACCTTAAGGTTGTGACTGGGGGACATTAGTCTTCGTTCCCTGTTCAGGGAACGGGGGTTACGAAAGTAACCCTTACGCTCCCCATCAGTCGGTCACTACGACTTATGTCGGCGACGACTATGGGAACACCCTGCAAAACACCACAACCTAGGTCCTTCCGCATCGGCCGACGGTAAGGCAAGCCGGGCACATCAGTAGTCCTGCACCGAGTGGGTCCTCATCCGCCCTGGCCTTAATTTTGAATGGGCAATAATTCTCTCATACGGACTCATACCAGAGGAAGGAGCATCGATCCCAGAGATGAAGGGAGACGCGCGGAGGCCGTACTCACCACCTCGACGACTGGACTTAGAACTTCCGACAGTTTAATACACGCAAGGTTTCATTGAGGGACCTACGGATATAAAAGATTCGGCCGGTAGTCCCTCATAGAGGGCCCACACGTGGACAGAACGTAGGAATACTCTGCTTACTCTACTACGCCTGTTGGGGCGAGAGGACCCAAAAAGCTGGAGGTTATCTCCAGGCGCAAAAATAGCGCACGTATCACTAAGAATGGTGCAACCCATGCTGGACACCCCTTCGTACATCTCAGACAATTCTACCACAACATAGTATGACTGAAGAGACGGATTCAACGCTCAGGTTTTAGTACCTGGTGAAGGTGTTGTGTGTCGATCAACCCACAGCCTTAAAGATCTCTGCCAGCTAAGTCCCCCTTGCTAACGCCCAGGAGGCCACGACACCCCTGATAGAGTGGGCTCTCAACTGCAGGGGTCAAGGGACATCAGACGCTGTGTATGTGGTAGAGATGGCCTCCACTAACCAGTGGTCCAACCTCTGTTTGGAGACAGCCTTCCCTATTGTCTGCTGTCCTCCAAAGCATACAAAGAGCTGATCAGAACTTTTGAGGTTCCGGGTCCTTCTACATAAAATCTCAGTGCTTGGACTGGGTAATTGGGACCAGGGATTGGTGATGCCTCTTCTCCGGGCAGAGTTTGGAGGTTCACTACCTGACTTTTAAAGGGGAGGGTAGGAACCTTGGGCACATATCCAGGCCTAGGCTTAAGAGTAACATGAGTATCACCAGGTCCGAACTTTAAGCAGGTCTCATCAACAGAGAGTGCCTGCAGATCCCCCACCCCTTGATTGAGGCTAACGCGACCAGGAGCGCTGTCTTAATTGACAGAAATTTAAGCTCTACTGATTCAAGCGGCTCGAATTGCAGACCTTGAAGTCCTCTAAGGACTTTGGAAAGGTCCTAGGAGGGAACTAAGGATGGCCTAGAGCAGGGGTGCTCATTACGGTCGATCGCGGAGGTGCTACTGGTCGATCGCGGCGTGAAATTGAAACAATATCAGCCGATCATCCATCCCATCACTTGATCGATGTACAGGGCAACCAGTCAGATGACAACTGAATTTTGACCTTTACGTCACCACTCATGCGCAAACAACGAGGTTAAGTGCTAAAGTAATCAGCATATTACGTCCGATTTTTAGCCCATGCTTAAGTTTATGGTCACCAAAATGAGTGAAGGAGCTGGACCAAGTAAAAAGTCAAAAACGTATAATTTTCATGCGGAATGGGAGGAGTATGGCGGCAAATCCGTGCCATTAATCGAACGCGTGTATTTGATAATCACGAGCGGATAATACTCAAATTTGCGCGGGCAGAAACAGATGCAAACAGATGCGTGCAAAGAAACGAACCGCAAGCTTTTTTCAACCCGTGCATGCGCGTGACTGAACCTGAGAGCAAAACACTGTGTCGCGAGCTTACGTGCTCTCAAATCTCCCTCCCTTGCTCGCTCTCAATCTTACCCTGCGCGCGCGAGCTTGATTTTTGTCCAAGATGGGGCGGGACCGTCATTTCCCGGAAGTCAGCTGTGATTGGATGCCTGTTTGTCAGTCAGTTCTGTCCCTTTAATGCTCAGAGTCAAGTCTCCCCCAACAAAGACGTTAACCTACTTATAAAAGTTACTCTTTAATCAAACAACAACGACAAGCCAAAGACATTTACAAACATTACAACAAAAACAATAAAGATGACTACAAGAACAATATAAATCTGACTGAATAATACTCCAACAGCTTAAAGAATACAAATAAAAATATCCAAGTTGCTTTTGTTTTTAAAGGATACACTCTAATCAATAAATTTTTTTAATCCTGTCTCAGAAAGAGTTGTTAGTTGTGTTCATATCTGGAATATGGATGTATGAATAAATACTTTGTTAATGTCAAATTAGACCACTGTTAAAGTTGACGTTATATGTCATGTCTCTATCTTTTAACATGTTTTTGTGAGTTCTCAATTATTAATTAAATTGTACTGTTTTGAGAAAACTAGGCCTGCATTATTACATTTTTAGGCCCTCGAAGCATAGTTAACCCATTAGAGTCAACCCATCGTCAAAAACAACAAGTCCTTCCAAGACGGAGATACGTTAAATTAAACTCAGGTTATTACAAAAAATGTAAATAGTTCATTATTATGTGTGTTTTGTCAATTCTCAATAAAGTTGAAAATAATTGTTTGTTGATTGATGTTTTACATTTTTGTAGCGGGTAGATCACTTTGGTCATTTTAAAAGTAGCTCGCAAGCTGAAAAAGTGTGAGCACCCCTGGCCTAGAGGGTCTAAACCTTCTGGCCCCTCTGAGGAATCTGACCATTAACTCATGCTGTTGCCTTCAACCGGAAGGTGATAGGCAGAAATCCCGCGATGTAAACCTTCAGGGTAGATGGCGACAGTCCTCGATCCAGACCCTCTTGAAGGAAGGTTAGCACGAGTTTTACAGGGCTACCAGTGATACCAGTTGACAAACCGACCCCACTTGCTGGTATAACAGGCCCTAGTAGAAGTAGCTCTGGCAAGTGTTTGAACCACAGAGCGTGGCATTACCCGGGGGTCCTCCATGGTGTGATGTGCCAGACATGGAGATTCCAGAGGTCTGGGCGTGGTGCGTGTGCCCACATCCCTTGGTCAGAAGGTCTGACCGCAGGGGAACTGGCCAGGAAGGGACTGTGATGAGGGAGCTGAGTTCTACAAACCAAGGTCGGTTGAGCCAATAAGGTGTCACCACTAGGACGCAGGTGGAGATGTCACGTTCACCTTCAGTCACGAGAGAACTCAGAACTTGAGTCAAAGCTGGAGTGGTGTTGTGTAGAAGATTGTTCGGATCTTAGTTGGTAGCAATCACTCCAGTAGGTCGGGTCAGGACACATATAATGTTCATGTGAGGAAGAATTAAAGTGACAGAGTCCAGGGATTGACGTTCTCACCTTCCTTGGAAGGAATTGGATTTATTTGTGGTTGTTCTATGAACAGAAACACAATAATGCAAACTGATAAGAATAACTGACATCAACAGAAAGAAATACCAGGTGTATATAACACTTATAAAATCTAACATAGCTCTCACATAGCCCCAGAATGATCAGATAAACATAAATCAACAGTTAAAGAACTAATGTTGTGTATAAAGTTATTTATAACAGCATTACACCCTGTATTTAAACGTCTGATGTACCAATAACAACTGTTTTCAGTTTGAAACGTTAGCTTTAGCTCCGCCACGCTAACTAGTAGCTATTTTGCGCATACTCGCAGTAAACAGGCATTTAAACTCGCGGTAAAACAGACATTTAAACTCGTGGTAAATAATCAAAATACACTTGTAATTAACGAAAACAGAACTAAATGCTTAATAACTTCACTTACATCTTAGTCACGCACACGTAACCCAACTGATAAGCTCTCGTCTTGTCTGCGCAGCAGCTGCAGGTACGCGCAGCAGCTGCAGGTTCGCCAGTTAGTCACGTGGTCAGGAGCGCGTGGAAAATCTTAACTGCAACCGTTAACACTTTTGTACAGGTGTCATACGCGAAATAACCGCTGCCGTGGAAGCCATATGCCCCAGGAACCTCTGGAAGTTCTTCAGAGGGATCACTAATCTTGTGCAGACTCTGCGTGCTGCTTTTAGCAGGCACTGGACCTCAGAGGAGGTCTAACTCGAGGCTGACTCCGACATGGAAGCTGAGAGCCATCCATACTGCACTGCATCAGACGCCACGCCCTTGAATGTGCCTCTGAGATGAGAACTTCATTCAGATCTGCAATGCAAGCCTCCTGGCTGCCCACATAACTCAGGGAGTTTTGAGTTTGCATATTTAATGAAAAACTGAGATCTGACCTGTGGGTCCGCTGCTTGATGATGGTGTCTCCCCCTCCCTCCAAGGGGGGGTGGGCTGGTGGCGAAGGCCATGCAGCAACTGGACTCTCTGGGGGCCTGTCCTAGGGCCACTTACGATGGAACCTCTTACCCCGATGATGTTGGGGTGGGGGCCCTCTTGGTCAACGTCTTCCTACGCGGCTTCATGAATTCTCCCAGACCCTCCGCCTGCTTCCTGATCGTAGAGACCCGCAACGTAAGGTCATCTACAGCGACGCCGAAGAGGCCATCTGGGACCACAGGTGTGTTGAGGAAACGCCTCCAATCTTGAGGGAGCATCTCAGCCTGGATCAACCAAAGATGGCGGCTGTGGACTACTAATGTCAACATTGTGTGGCCAAGCGAGCTAGCAGCTACTTTTGTCGCCTTGAGCGTGAAGTCGTTGGCCGCCATCAGATCCTCTGTAAGCTCTGGGCCACAACTCCCCTCCTCCATCTCTTTCAGGGCCTTGTCTTGGAACACCTGAAAGGCTGCCATGGCATGCAGGGCAGCACCAGCTTGACCTGCCGCAGCATAAGCCTCTCGAAGTCAGGTCCAACGACAGTCTTAGCTGGTGGGATGGAGGCCTTGGCTGTTCACGCCAGGTTGCAGGATTACCTGGGCATAAGTGCACCGCCAGCGCCTGCTCTACCTGAGGAATCGCTTCATACCCCCTAGCTACCACGCGGTCAAGGAGAGCAAGAGAGGGGAGACTAACCACCCTCGCTTTAAGAGGTGCTTCCAAGTTTGGGTCAGTTCCCGATGCACTTCCGGGAAGAATCGGCATCGGGGTTTGTCATCCCACAAACTACACGTCTCTACTGGAGATCTCGGGTGCCAGGGGTGGAGCCGCCTGCAACCCAATTTCTCTGGCAGCCCCGGTAAGCAACTCGGCCATCTCCTCCGCAGCACAATCTGCTGTCACTCCAGAGGCGGAGCACAAACAGTCGACTGGCAGAACAATTGCTCTACTAAGAAAAAAGGAGTCTTACTTGTTGGTGGAAGGCAGTGAAAGAGCTGAATTCTGGGGTGTGGAGCGGTTCCAGCCTTCTGGATCTGGCTGAAAAACCTCACTGGTTGCCATCAACTCACCAGATCTCCAATAATCCACACACAAGGTAATAATCCTCGCTCGAGTGTCGAGAGTAGGCTCCTGCAAAAAAACAGGAAGAGCATCACACTTGTGTCTGGTTTATGCGGGACAGAGTGATCACGTGACCATCAGTGCATTCGCATTTTTTAAAAAGTATAGAGAGTAGAGTGCCCCTAGCAGAGCTTCCCATAATCGTCACCGACATAAGTAATAGTGACCGACTGATGGGGAACAACAACAATGTAGAACACTTTGCCTGTCTGTAACTAAGAGAGGTTTAATCTTGATTACTATCTTAGGACGTCTCCAGAAACATTAGATTGGCTTTTGATAGTAAGTCTTGCATTCCTCTAATGGCGATCACAACCAAAACAGAAAGACAGGAAGTGACTTTTTGTCCCGGAATGATAAGACAAAATTATATTATTATTACCTTTAACTTAATTCTTAATAATATGTATTATTAATAATTTATCTAATTAGCAAGAAGCAAAAAAACAGATTATGATAAACGAAATAACCACAAATATAAAAATGTAAAAAAACAATAAAAAATATACAAATAAATGATTGAACACTGAAAATGCTTGCTACTGCAAACACATATTTCATGAAGCGAGTGAATCTGCGAAACTTGTGAGTGAGGAGAGATACATGTTCTTTAATTTTGGTAAATTAATATTACTTTGTTTGCAAATTTATCCTTTACAAAGCAGAGTGTACTTTTTTAAAATTACTGCTTTTGTTTGAAAATTTGTCAAAAATTGTGCTCCATAATCTCGATGTATTAACTGAGATAGGTTCTCAGATTTGGTCCCTCAGGAATGACTGAGCAAGTTATATCCAGGTTCTTAAAAAGCGCACTTCATTTAGTGTCAGAGAAAACGGTGCATCAGAACATTATGAACACAAACCTCAATCTTCTGGCTCTTCTAACAGGATTGAATTAGAGTTTTTACCTCAAACAGCAGCAGCGTTTCCTTTGCGTCCCTCTACTGCAACAGCGCCCCCTGCAGACTCACATTCAGATTCATTTGAACCTCTGTACACACAATTAATGACAGTAACACCTTTTTAAGTTGCACAACCGAAGAATAATCAAATCATAAATATGATTATAGTAAAAAAAACTTTTCACAAAATCTGCTACATTTGTTGCATGCAATAGTTATTATAGAATGTTTTTTTTTTTTACATTTTCACTAATGACTTTGATTGAAGTTCTTCACTAAATGGTAATCCCTTAAACTATATGGTTAATTTGATGTTTTCCAGTCTTTGCACAGGCATCAAGTCAGCGTCATAACTGCAGATCTAATTAAAAAAAATAATTTTACGTTAAAACCAAGCCTCGAAGTGCTTTTCAACAGTTCTGTGAGAGCAGGAGACAGCAGAGCGGTGTAGATGCTGAAACTCTTGGTCTCAAGGGCACGCCGGGCGTCTGTAAGAAGCAGTTCTGAGCTGACTCTCAGACGAAAGAGGATTGGCCACCAGCTCTGCTGCTAATCCCTCGCGCCAGGAAGAATACTGGCTTCTCCCACAAACTGCTTCCTGACCGAGGCGAGCGTACAGGAGGAGACTGCAGGTAAGCACACCTATCTTCCACTCGTACTTTAATATTTACTCTCAGCTACTCTCTGAGGGACTCAGTGGAGAGTTTTCACCAACTGCAGATGTTAGTTTCAGATTGTTTGCACGTTCGGCTTGGCTTTTTGATGCTTTGTGATGGCTATAAAATGGGGTTACGGTTATTTCAGCAGAGAGATTTTAAAGTTGTTTTCTTCTCTTGACTAGCTGATATTCTAAAGAAGACGTAGCTATTAGAAGTTTTTTCAAAGCCTAACCCGGAGTTAAATCGTAATAATCCCATGACGCCTCAGATAAACTTTAACCACAAGGTAAACCGGTTGAACCCTCTCCAACAGGAATGCTCAGAAGTTTGGTGAAATGTTCTAGTTTCAGCAGTGTTTCGGAGAGCTTGTGTGTGGTGTTACCGGATCTGAAGGTCAGGGTTAAGCAATAGTTCAAAGCCAGCTGTGGATTTGATCCAACACTTCTTGTAGTCGCCTCTTCTATTTGTAACACTTCGAGAGTCTCCATTTGCAGTATCAAAGAGCACTGAGGGACACTCAGGATCATCTCAATTCTCCATCCAAGATCTTATTAATAAATAAATAAATTAACCACATGAGCAACTATAGAACTCAATTTGAAATGATTTTAACTGTTTGGTTTAGTCGTCTTTAACTATCAGCAGTTGGGGTTGCAAGGATTACTAGAGCTAGCACCCCAATCTCTTAATAAGGTGGCCAGTCAGACTGCCATCTCAAATCAGGTGATGTTTGTCAGCTTAGGGCGCCATCTGCAGCCTTGCACTAATTGGCTTTGTGAATAAAGTCTGCTGTTAAACATGAATTGCTTCATAGCTGCTGACCTGTCTGAACCTCTTGAGAAGAAACTGTGAGGATGGCGTTCGCGAAGGTCATGTCCGGTCGGACCACCGGGCTGCTCATGGCAAGCCTTGGCGCGGGTGTGGTGGCTTCTGGATACTTACTGAGCGACATCTCTGCAGAAGAGAAGAGGAAACTCTACCCTCCTAGGTGATGTTCTGCTACACCTGTACAATAAACACACAGAGGAATGTGGTGCAGGTTGATTCTGTCACTTCTGCTCTCTTGTAATGGTTCAGGCACAGAGTAAAGGTCATGATGTGCTGCATGCCGAAGTGTTGCATGTTCTCTGAGTGAAAGGTAAATGGAATCTGACACCTAAGTAGCTTACAGCCTGTCCAGCACTTCACCTCTCTTTTACACTCTTAGTTGGATCTAAAGTCTAAGATTGGAGTTTCCTGGACAAGCAGTCACTGTTGTTTTGGGTCAAACTAAAAGAGTTCAGACTCAGTTATCAACAAGTTCTGGCAGTTCATAAGGTATCCTCAATTTCACCAGATTTCTAAGATTTTATGTCATAATGTCCTTTATCTTTTCATGACATCATTATTTTTGTTCAATTACAATTAAGGTTTTCAAAAATCAGTAAAGCTTTTAGAAGTCAAGTTAAGTCATGATTTATTGAAAAAACCACCATCAGCCCAGCCAACTGCCAACTGCCATGTTCCAATCAGATTCATTCAAGTGTGCTTAGGTGAGAGATAGCGATCAGCAACTCTCTCCAGGAGGGGTCGTGAAGAGAGGTTGTAAATACCGGGCGGTGTGAGGATCATGAGTCAAAACACACTCAACACACTGAAATCAAACATCTTTAAAAAAAAAAACATAACTGGAATCACCATATTCTACTAATTATTTTAAAGCACTTTCTTTCAGGTAATCAATTCTGGTCTGCAGTGTCAGTCAAACACTCTTTTTCCTAAGAGCAGCCCAGAATTGATTACCTGAAAGAAAGTGCTTTAAAATAATTAGTAGAATATGGTGATTCCAGTTATGTTTTTTTTTAAAGATGTTTGATTCAAGTGTGCTTAGGTGAGAGATAGCGATCAGCAACTCTCTCCAGGAGGGGTCGTGAAGAGAGGTTGTAAATACCGGGCGGTGTGAGGATCATGAGTCAAAACACACTCAACACACTGAAATCAAACATCTTTAAAAAAAAAAACATAACTGGAATCACCATATTCTACTAATTATTTTAAAGCACTTTCTTTCAGGTAATCAATTCTGGGCTGCTCTTAGGAAAAAGAGTGTTTGACTGACACTGCAGACTGATCTTTTTGAACTGCATGACTGATTGGGGTAGCATTCAGGTAGGGGAAGTTGTTGATTGGGACGATCGCCATCAAGAGATTTCACCCTGCATAACTGAGTCGACGACAGGTCCAGATACTTCGCATGGGAAATATCTCACAGGTGATATTAACTCGATAATTGACAGAGAGAGGATTGTCACCCATGACCCTCAGGAAATAAACAATACTTTTAAAGAATCTTATTAAAATCTATACATTTCGCTAATAGAGCTACCAATTAGCTATAAAAATACTTTCTTGACAAATTGGAAAACTGAAATTAGACTTAACGTTGCCATATTTTGTAAACTGCACATTTCTCTCATGTTTTTGGTTGTTCCTTCATCAAAAACCCACCAAGTCATATTCAGATCTGTTCATGTTTGTGTAATCCTGTTTTTTTTTTCTGGAACTCAAAACGGCTTGATGGTTGAAGCTCCGCCACTAACCAATCAGATGAAGTGCTAATGCAGCTAATCTCAATGAAGAACGTATGTGCTGACTGAGCTGGAAGAGAACCGTAACAGAGCCATATCCATATACGATGAAAATAAAGTGTTTTTGGCTCCAAAACATTAATGTATTGGTGGGAAATGGGTGCATTTTCTGTGTGAAACCAGAAAGCAGGGGGCGTGGTGGTAGCAAGTTTTTTAGAGGATCATAACCATTTGAGGAGATTCAGAAACATTGTTTAGGATGAATACTGCTTCTGAAGGTTATTAAGAGGGCAGTGTGCAGTCTAGAGGGGAGCAAATATTTATTATCAATCATTTAAAAAAAGGATGATATAGCAACTTTAACATTATTTACAACTGAACTTTAGAACAATAGAAAAGCAATTGGGCCGGATGGTTTTCCTGCCGATTTCTATAAGGAATTCATGACCATGCTAGCACCCACTATTTAGAAAAGGATCATTCAAAATACACTCACCTAAAAGATTATTAGGAACACCTGTCCAATGTCTCATTAATGCAATCATCTAATGAACCAATCACATGGCAGTTGCTTCAATGCATTTAGGGGTGTGGTCCTGGTCAAGACAATCTCCTGAACTCCTAACTGAATGTCAGAATGGGAAAGAAAGGTGATTTAAGCAATTTTGAGCGTGGCTTTGTTGTTGGTGGCAGGCGGGCCAGTCTGAGTATTTCACAATCTGTTCAGTAACTGGGATTTTCACGCACAACCATTTCTAGGGTTTACAAAGAATGGTGTGAAAAGGGAAAAACATCCAGTATACAGCAGTCCTGTGGGAGAAAATACCTTGTTGATGCTAGAGGTCAGAGGAGAAAGGGCCAACTGATTCAAGCTGATAGAAGAGCAACTTTGACTGAAATAATCACTCGTTACAACCGAGGTATGCAGCAAAGCATTTGTGAAGCCACAACACACACAACCTTGAGAAGGATGGGCTACAACACCAGCAGACCCCACCGGGTACCACTCATCTCCACTACAAATAGGAAAAAGAGGCTACAATTTGCACAAGCTCACCAAAATTTGACAGTTGAAGACTGGAAATGACACTCACATGGTAGAGTCAGAATTTGGCATAAACAGAATGAAAACCCAATAGAGCATCTTTGTGATGTGGTGGAAGGGGAGCTTTGTGCCCTAGATACGCATCCCACAAATCTCCATCAACTGCAAGATACTCTCCTATCAATATGGGCCAACATTTCTAAAGAAGGCTTTCAGCACCTTGTTGAATCAATGCCACGTAGAATTAAGGCAGTTCTGAAGGTGAAGGGGGGTCAAACACCGTATTAGTATGGTCTTCCTAATATTCCTTTAGGTGAGTGTATAAATCAAGGTAAATTACTTCCTAACATGAACGAAAAGAATGTTTCAAAAGTCTGCTTTGCCATCTAGTTACCAATCTATGTAATTAATAACATGGATCTAGAAATAAATGGATTCAAATAAGAGTCCTGCAAAAGCTGCAGACTAAAAACTGTGGATCTTCACCCACTCCTCCCGCTAGCAATGCCAACTAGACAAATCAAGGAATTCCATGAAGTACCAAGAGATAATGTACATTACAAGATAAGCCTGTATGCTAATGAAGTCTTACCATTTCTACCTACAACACGCACATATCTTTCCATCAATTTCAGCTCTTTCTGAGTACTCCATTAATTTGTCAAAATCCAATAGTTTACCGATTAACTCTGACTTTCAGAGCACCTTCTTCACTTCTGATGAATTGACACAATTAAATTATTCACCACTACTAAAAACAGTAGAAGCTTACCTGAAACAATGATAGTTCTTGCCCATATCACTCCTGGAAAGAAGTGCCCCACAGAAATGATGTTCTTTTCCCCTCCTTAGTCAAATATACTATAACCAAATTACATCTGGATGAGACTCTTTCTCCACTTTTACAGCAAACATGCCAAGTATCGTAAGTCAGCCAACACCAAGTACTCCTTGTTGGATGCTGTGTACTAGTCAACAATTCACTCTATTCATGTCTATAACAGTTCACATTTCTATGTACATGAGCACCATTGCCTGTGATGAACTGTAGCCAGGCATACGTCGTCTTCTTCGAGACTTCTCGATAAGACAGGACTGGTGAAGAATTCAGCATCTCTGCGTTCTCAATCAATTCTTCCCAGCGGCTACTTCTACTTGGTCAAAAAGAACACTACTTTATGATGTGGGCTTGTGTTCCTCAACAGTGCGGATTTCCCAGACCTTCGGAAGCACAACAACTGCATGGCGAGCTCTCTGACCCCTGCCATCTATGCTAAGCTGAGGGACAAGCTGACTCCTAACAGCTGGAGTCTGGATCAGTGCATTCAGACCGGTGTGGATAACCCCGGCCATCCCTTCATCAAGACGGTCGGGATGGTCGCAGGAGACGAGGAAAGCTACGAGGTAACAGAATTAAATTGACTGGCATTCCATCATCTTGCTTGCCAAAAATTTGATGAGGGCATCCAACTAGGTAGTTCCCAGGGAAGGAGACAGCTGTCAAGAAAGCTTACTTAATAAAATTCAACTCAGTGTAAATTGTCAGGACACAAATTACATTTAGAACAGCAGAAGATGGAGGAGTGGCTCTTATGAAGTAGCTCTGGTTACTTTACATTGGCTCTGTGTAAACATCATGTTGTGCTTAACTTTAGGCCTACCTAAAGTCTTTCTAAGCCATGTTCCAGCAGATTTTAGAGATGGCACAACTTGGTATGGTTTCACTCGAGTCATCACGGTTAGCATTTGTGTCCAGAGTCAGTTCTGAGTGGACTTGATTTAGATGCAACACTAAAGACGCTCCTCGATGTCGGTCTAGTTCCGCCTGGGGACATCATAGCAAATCTGGCAGAAATGCACAATGCTAATCACACAGAACAATGGAGAGGGTGCGAGGACTGGTGTTCTTTATGCCATGTATGTAGAACATTCAAAGAAAAGGCTTTGTTTAAAATATAGATGAGCACATGAGAGCTCTTTTCAGCGTTTCAGCGAGTTCATCAATTGACACATTTTTTTTTTATCTCATCCAAACAGGTACAAAAATGTAAGGGTACCGGAAAGTCCATTTGAGTCCATTCGATTTCGAATCATTAAAAAGGAATCAAACTATTTCAACATGCACTTTCCTGCAGTAAAGCCTAGATTCACCATAATTTTACAAAGTGGAGAGGAGCCTTCTAAGCACAGTTAACAATATTTAAGAACCAAACGTAAAGACCTAAAAAGTAATTATATCACTAAACCCTCATCATACCAGAGAGACCAATGCATCCAAACCCAGCATTGTACCAAATTCTTCTCAAGATCTTGTTTTCGATTCACTTAGATCACCCATGACACTTGCTTTTCAGGTATTTGCTGAGATCTTTGATCCTGTAATCAAGGACAGGCACAACGGCTATGACCCCAAGACCATGAAGCATCCTACGGACTTGGATGCCTCCAAGGTACACCTCAGTTTTTAAGTAAGTCTTCAAATAAAACAGATTTTGAGTCGTTTATGATTCTGTCCCTGTTTGACTCTGCAGATCACTTCAGGAATGTTCGATGAGAACTACGTGCTGTCATCCCGTGTGCGCACAGGTCGCAGCATCCGTGGCCTCAGCCTCCCCCCCCGCCTGCAGCCGTGCGGAGCGTCGGGAGGTGGAGAGAGTCGTGGTGCAGGCCTTAGCTGGACTGAAGGAGGATCTCTCTGGACGTTACTACAGCTTGACTGAGATGACTGAAAAAGAGCAGCAGAGACTGATTGACGTGAGTCGCTTAAAAACATTTTTTTTACTCATCAAAGCACTTTGACTTCGGTGTTTGATGATGCCTCGATAGATCAAATCACAATTCTGTCCTGTTCCTTTACATGCTGGCATAAATTAGGAGCATTTTCTTTTTGATAAGCCTGTGTCTCCGCTGCTCACCGCAGCAGGGATGGCCAGGGACTGGCCTGATGCTCGTGGTATTTGGTAAGACTGGAAAGAGAGAACCGTCTGAATATTCAAACTTTAGTCTTAATCCTTTTTGAACCCTTTATATGGCAAAATATAACACCTAGTAACTTAAAATGATTAAAGTTTGGTAGTAACACTCCAGTGTGCCCCTTTCTCCCTTCATTCTTTTTCCCCCTCATACATTTTCTTCCTTTCATCTCTCTGTAGGACCACTTCCTCTTTGACAAACCTGTGTCCCCCTTGTTGACTTGTGCCTTAATGGCCCGTGACTGGCCAGATGCATGAGGCATCTGGTATGGCTTCTGAAAGAAATCCCTTTACTTATCAGGAACTCATCCTGGTCCAATAAAGTGACTACATCAGTTAGCATGACAAGAGATCGATTAACCAAACCCATTTGATTCTACTACTGATCTCCTAACCAGTCTTGTCTCTTTAACTTCCAAGGCACAACAACGAGAAAACCTTTTTGATATGGGTGAACGAGGAAGACCACACTCGTGTCATCTCCATGGAAAAGGGTGGAAACATGAAGAGGGTGTTTGAGAGGTTTTGCAAAGGACTCAAACAGGTAAAGAGTTCTTCTGTAGGGATGCGTTTCCAGCAATGTTGTACAAGTCTACATCACACAGAATATTTACATATTAATATTACTGTTTCGCTGCGACCTGCATTGGACATTTTATTCTCTCCATCAATGTGAGATATCAGACACCATGTCTATTGACTTGGGTGTCAAGAAAGGTGCGGACAGTATTGATGTCACTTACAGACAGTCAAAGCAGGTCACAGTGACACACCACTTAAACATGTAGGCAATCTATAGAAGTTCTGGGCTCTTGAGGAAGTGCAGCATTCCTTTATTCAGTCACACAGTTAAAGGAAAATCCTCTCACATTCTGTTCTAGAAGATTAGGTAGGTTATAATCAACACAAGTAATGGCGGTGGTGTACTGCCACATAAAACACAACCAATTGTGAAAGGCCTTCTGGTTGGAATATGTGATGGCAATAGAGTTCTTCTTCTAGATCTGGTACATAAGTACATTTAGTGACTTTGCCACACTGCTGGTAACATCCATATACGTCATGCTCTGGAGATATCTCCCATTTGACTGCTGCTACTTTGCTGAACAGGTGGAATCCTTGATTCAGGAGAGAGGATGGGAGTTCATGTGGAACGAGCATCTTGGATACGTACTCACCTGTCCATCCAACCTGGGCACTGGGCTCAGGGCGGGAGTGCACGTACGCTTGCCAAAGCTCAGCAAGGTAAATCAGCACTACTTTCAGGGAGAGCAATCAGAATTATCTTTCAACCAGATTCGAATCATTTCTTGAAGGATCCTCGCTTTAGCAAGATCCTGGATCATTTGCGGCTGCAGAAGCGTGGGACTGGAGGCGTGGACACCGCCGCGGTGGGAGACACCTTCGACATCTCAAACCTCGATCGTCTGGGGAAATCTGAGGTAGGTCCGAAAGTGCAATTGCTACGCTCACAAGAACATGGCTAACACTTCTAATCTGCTGTGTAGGTAGAAACTGGTGCAGCTGGTCGTCGATGGAGTCAACTATCTCATCGAGTGCGAGAAGAAATTGGAAAAAGGGCAGGATATCAAGATCCCTGCTCCTATCCAGCAGTTTAAGAAGTGAGCAGAGCTCCTCTGGTGATGGCTCGACAGCACAAGGACACTCCTTCCACTGATTCCACACTGAAGGTCTTAAATATTTAGAAGCCTCAATAAAGTGAACTCTGAAAATGTGTGTGTATATTTTCTTGGACAGTCATCAATCACACTACTTCAACCACAACTGTTAGATCAGTAACTGGGAATATATGAGATTGCAAAAATAAACAAATCACTGCGATAACTTCAAGCAGATGAAACTCAAGCAAGACTTACATTATGTAGAGGTCCAGAGCTCGGGAAGCAGTAGTCAAGTAGTATCCAGCTGTTTGGTGACAATCAGAAGCCTAACGGTCATTTTGGAGGAAATTCTGAATGTGAGCGATTATTGGAAAGATGGCGCAGTGGTGGAGTTGTTTGTCCTGTACTCGGTAGGTTGGCTGTTCGATCCCTGTCTGATCCATTCTGCCGTTGTGGCCCTGGCCAAACCACTTCACCCACATTGCCCTGTATGGATGTGTGTGACTGATGCTGGGGGGGGGCTACCAAAGTTGCTTATCACAACCAGTGTGTGAATGTGGAATAAACGAATGAATAATGCTTTGAACATTTTAAAGCATTTGGAAAGCGCCTATCTTATTAGTGTGTCGGGGGATGGCCCCATGACGTTGACATTATGGCAGATACATTATGTCTGGTGTTCTGTTCAATAAGACGTACAAGAGTGTTCTCCTATGGTTTTAGACCTTGATATGTCCCACACTCGATAAATATTCCATATGGCCAACATAATGTGATCAAACTAAGACTACTTGGACTCTGAGCGTCGAAGGGTACAGTGAAGGACACAGCGAGATTCTGGGTACATTCACAAAAAAATAAGTAATTATTGCTCAAGGAGGAACTCCACTCTTGCTGCACTTTTTACAGATAGTGGGAACTTCAGAAATGGTCGTGAAGTACATAAAACCCATAGTACCGAGGTACCGAGCCCTGCACATTTTATCGGCAACCCTGCTCTAGAATGCAAACTATGCTAGCTCCAGACAAGCCAAGAAGGGCTTCATTCTTCTTCGTCTATTGGTTTTTATTGGCAATTTGCCATCTTACTTTGTGCATTATTGCCACCTACTGAGCTGCAGTTTGGTCAGGGTGTAGATGAAGACGAAAATACAATTAAAGTACAGAAAATATTTTCCCCAAAAAACCTACATTGTTCAATTAAAAGTATTAGTTTTTTATCTATGCATTGTTCTTATACTTTTGAGGTATGCTACTTTTATGATTTATTATTACTTAACAAGGATTCTAAGGTCATGTTAGATTTTTTATCCAATATTTCCTTAATTTTTTTCTTTTTTATAAGCTGTACATTTTAATAATATATGTTCTACTGTTTCCTTTTCACTACACTTATCATATGTTCCAGTTGGATGATTGCCTATTTTGAATTGTGAATAATTTAAACCTGTGTGCCCAATTCTTAATCTTGTTTTTATTGTTTCCTCTTTTCTGTTACTTCTGTATGTTATTTGACTTTGAATCGTCTGGTGTGTGTTATATAGATGTCTACCTGTTTTCTCCTTCATCCCATTGTGTTTGTGAAATATCTTTTATTCTATTTTGCTAATTGGTATGTCTAATGTCATCTCTTGTTTCTTTTTAGCCTGTTTAGCTGCTTCTTCTGCCTTTTCATTTTCTTCTATCCCTATATGTGATGGTAACCCCTTTTAATATCACTGTTCTATTTCCTGATTCATTTCCTCTAAGTCTTTTCATTATTTCATTTATTATTTCTTGCCTGGATTCTGATTTCTCACTTTTTAAACTTTCTAAAGCTGAGCAAATCATTGTTTTGTTTATGTGTTATTTTTGATCTGTTCTATTGCTATTTTGATTGCTGTTAGCTCTGCTGTGAATATGTTAGGTGGTCTGTGACTCTTTCATTGATTATGATTTATCTTTCTGGTACAATTATAGCTAGCCCTGTTTTTCCTGAATCAGGATCTTTGATTCGGTCTGTGTATATGCTTTTAATTCCTCCTAATTCCTGTAATTTTATTCTATATATATCAGTTACAGATTTAGCTTTTTATGCTTTATCTTCTATTTGCTTTATTATGTCCTCTAAATTAAGGTTTATTGCACTTAGTTTTATTTTCCATAGTACTATTTGTTTTACTATGCAATATTTAAATTTGTCTCTTTTTTTGCCATTTTATTGCTCAACCAACCCAGTTACAATAATTTGGTTTGTTCATGCTTCGAACATTTTTCTTTTACTGTTTTGGAAGGGTGATAATTAATTATTTGTATGCATTCCCAATAGTTTGTCGTTATTTGAATTCTTCTCAGTCTGATTGGTGGTTCTCCAGTCTCTACCTGGAATTCTACCACTTAGAAATCATGGAGGGGTCTGAAATTTTCAGCGTCGGTGCATGTCCACTGTGAGAGACATGATCTAAAAAGAAAAATCCAGAAATCACAATGTATGATTTTTTAACTATTTATTTGTATGATACAGCGGCAAATAAGTGTTTGAACACCTGAGAAAATTAATGTTAATACTTGGTACAGTAGCCTTTGTTTGTGATTACAGAGGTCAAACGCTTCCTGTAGTTTCTCACCAAGTTTGCACACACTGAGGAGAGATTTTGGCCCACTCCTCCACACAGATCTTCTCCAGATCATTGAGGTTTCTGCGTTGTCGCTGAGACACACAGAGTTTGAGCTCCCTCCAAAGGTTTTCAATTGGGTTTAGGTCTGGAGACTGGCTAGGCCACACCAGAACCTTGATATGCTTCTCACGAAGCCACTCCTTTGTTATCCTGTCTGTGGCTGTGTCATTGTCATGTTGGAAGACCCAGCCTCGACCCATCTTCAGTGCTCTAACTGAAGGAACGAGGTTGTTCCCCAAAATCTAGCAATACATGGCCCCGGTCATCCTCTCCTTAATACAGTGCAGTTACCCTTTCCCATGTGTAGAGAAACCCCCAAAGCATGATGCTACCTCCCCCATGCTTCACAGTTAGGATGTTGTTCTTGAGTTCTATTTTGGTCTCATCTGACCACATGACTTTCTCACATGACTCCTCTGGATCCTCCAAATGGTCATTGGCAAACTTAAGACGTACCTGGATATGTGCTGGTTTAAGCAGGGGAACCTTCCGTACCATGCATGATTACAAACCATGGCATCATAGCATATTACCAACAGTCACCGTGGTCCCAGCTCTTTTCAGGTCATTGACCAGCTCCTCCCGTGTAGTTCTGGGCTGAATCCTCACCTTTCTTAGGATCATTGAGACGCCACAAGGTGAGATCTTGCATGCAGTCCCAGTCCGAGGGAGATTGACAGTCATGTTTACCTTCTTCCATTTTCTAATGACTGCTCCAACAGTGGACCTTTTTTCACCAAGCTGCTTGGCAATTTCCCCCTAGCCCTTTCCATCCTTGTGGAGGTGAACAATTTTGTCTCCGGTGTCTTTGGACAGCTCTTTGGTCTTGGCCATGGTAGTAGTTGGAGTCTTACTGATTGTATGGGGTGAACAGGTGTCTTTATGCAGCTAACAATCTCAAACATGTGCATCTAATTTAGGATAATAAATGGAGTGGAGGTGGATTTTTTTTAACGGTGGACTAACAGGTCTTTGAGGGTCAGAAATCTAGCTGATATACAGGTGTTCAAATACTTATTTGCTGCTGTATCGTACAAATAAATAGTTAAAAAATCATACATTGTGATTTCTGGATTTTTTTTCTAGATCATGTCTCTCACAGTGTACATGCACCTACGCTGAAAATTTCAGACCCCTCCATGATTTCTAAGTGGAAGAACTTGCAAAACAGCAGGGTGTTCAAATACTTATTTTACTCACTGTACTTCGCAGTATATGCCAAGGTTGTCCAATTTCCCCATTTTTGTTTTTATTAGTTGTTGAACTGTTATCAATATCAATTATTAACAACACCCATACTAAAGGCTCAAAGATGTTAGGCAGATAATTCAACATTTCACAATTGGCAGTTGATACAACATTATTTTTAAAAGATAAACGTCAAATTAAAGCAGCATTGGTTTGTGCCTCTAAGTTTACGAAAGCATCAGGTCTGAAATTAAATCTTCATAAATGTGAAACTCTGCTTGTACACACTTGCAGTGATTCTTTCTATGAACATTTTCCGGTTAAACATTCTGTTAAATATCTTCTCACTATTTAAAAAAAACCAATCTTCTTGTGATCATTTAAATTTTAGGTCAAGAATTCAGACAACTACAAATATTTTTAACAACTGGTTACAAAGGGACCTCACCATTTTTGGAAGAGTGCTACTATCTAAAGCTGAGGGGCTTTCTAGATTGGTTTATTCTACTCTGTCTGTGGATGTAAGTGCTGAAATATCTAAAGAGATTACTAAATGCTTTACTGATTTACCGAAAAAGGACTGAAGGTGGTTTAGAGATGATAGTTTTATTTTTACATTAATAAAACATTTAAACTTAAAAATCATTAAAAAATTTCCAACTCAAGTTTTTATTTTATTTTTTTTATTCCCAGTTGGTTTTTCAACACAACTTCCTGCCTCATAAAATGTTGTTATGGAATAATTGTTTAAACAATTATAGGAACAAATCTTTCTTTTTTCAAAAATGGTACAACAGAAACATACTGTTTGTGTACATATTGCTATTGTATTTTACACAGAAGGCAATTTTATTTCCTATGCGAAGATTTTATGAGGTTGTACAATTTTCCTTTACTTTTGAAAGAATTCAACCAAGCGGTTTCTGCTATTCCTAAAGGGTTGATCCAACTCATTAAAAATAACCTTGCTTATGGTCGCTGTGATACGATTCTTCCTGCTCTTCAAATACATGGTGTTGATTTGCCATCTCCTGCATGTAACAACAAAAACATTCGAAAAAATATACAATCTAAGCATAAAACCGCTCTGAGAGGTACATTTTTGATATTATCATCTGGAATGTGTCATGGTCAATTCCCTATATATACTGCACTCTCAGGAAAATGAAGGAAGGACACTATAACATTTAGCAAAAAATATATCCAAATATTTAGATGTTGACGATAATTGCTCTTTCTGTACTTAGCCCCCCTGTTTTATTCTTGTGATGTGTCTCTCAAATGTTTGTCTGAAAAATGTTTGTCTGAAATGTTTGTCTGAAACTAGCAGCTGTCACTTAAAGATATCCTCTGTTGATATTCGCATGGAAATAAGGGTATTGAATATGTTGTTAACTTTCTTATCTTGCAGGGTAAATACTTCATTCTTAAACACAGATTTGGGAATCGTTTATCAAAATGCAACATTTTTATTCTAGAAATGGATCATTTAATAAAGTCATTTATGAAAATAAACACACAAAAGAATTAGAAATTGCTGAATTACCGAACAGAATTCTTTAACTAGTACAATGTCCTTTTTCAATTACTTAAATTTAAATGGTATTATACTTATACATTAAATATGTGTATGCAAGTATGTGTGTATATATATATATATATATATATGTGTGTGTGTGTGTGTGTGTATATATATATTAGTGCTGTCGATCGATTAAAAAAATGTACTAATTAATCGCACAATTTATCGCAAAGACATGACTGAAACCTTTTTTAAATCTATAAATGTAAATAAGTAATGTAAATGGAAGACAGAGACTACTTAATTTCAAAATATGATTGTTCATTGAATTTTTTGTGTAACTTGTAACACAGGTTTTGCCATGTAAACAACATACCTGCAATAAACCATCAATATCCTCCAAATGAACTTTTTGCTTCTCTTCTTTGGTGGCTGTTAGTTTGTGGTCTCTTCAGACTCTTGTTCTCCAGGACTCTCTGCCATTAACAGCATCATTCCTTTCATCTTTGGTAAGAAACTTTAGGTCTTTAAACCTTGGAACTATTACAGTAGCGATCTTCATCCATGTGAGATTAGTGCTGTCCTTTCTTTTAGATAATCTTATGTAAAATCATTCATTTCTGGCAATACCACTGTGCAGAAGAAAATGTATTTTATTTACATTACATTATTCAACAACCATAATAAACAGCATAAACTTTTTATTACATTACTCTGATGTGTCCGTGCAGGACAGGTGTACACATGAAAGGAACGTTAATCTCTCAAGCTTATTCCATTCTCTCATTATACATTTCAAATAAATTGCAAGCAATTACTTTCACAGCCTAATATATAATATATATATATATATATATATATATATATACACACAGACATACATACATATGCTTGTCCAAGGGAAAAAGGTTGGAAATATATATATTTTTTTCTCTGCTTTGTACGTTTTTACTTGTATTTTCTTGTTTCTATTTGCTACACTTTGTTTTCATGGATATCTTATCTGTCACTAATATGCATTCACTTCTTCGTGTATACAAATACTATGATTGTTGATTTGTAATGCATCAGTGTAATTCTAATATGGTGACAATAAAAATGGTGAATGTGATCTCGATCCGGAAGACAGCTTTGTCATACAGAGGGTTGTTCAGAAGAGGAAAGAGGTTATAAATCCAGGCATCTGAACAGAAATTGTGAACTTATTAGGAACGAGACTGTTAAACCCTTTAATTATCGATCGATCAATCAACCATTGAGAAGATTCAGTCTGAGTCAGGAACGCTCTTTATCCCTACCTCGGGAACAACTGTGATTGTTTGCCTGGATTAAACACCGTGTTTTTTACATACTAGAAGACAAATTTACTAATGCTTACCTTGTGAAGTCGGCTGCTCGCCGCCATGGTGGATTTGAGTTTAGCCACAATGTAAAGCGCGCTTGATTCGCTCTGGAGATCAATTGAAAATTATTTGTAGTGATGGGAAGCTCGGATCATTTCACCAACTCGGATCTTTGAGTCTCGCTCAGCAAAATTAATAAATCTTTTTTCGAGTCATTTAGTTAATTTCATTCATTTTTGTAAAATACCAATAAAATGTTGTGTGTTTCTTCCCTAACACATTTAGTATATACACAAACCCGAATCACACTACAAATAAGACAAAACTATAATGCTAGAAGACAAAAAACATATTTTAATTAAGCCTACCTGAGTCTTTTAGTCTGATTCAGCTCAGCTCTGAGCTGTCTTTAGGTTAAAGTCTCATTCGTTCCTCACATTTCTTCTCTCTGATGTTAATGAGTTCAGTCCGGCCCCGGGGCCTTCTGTCACATGACGCTCTCTAATATTAACCAAATGCAGTTTGAGCCGAAAACAGAAAAGATTTGTTCTTTCCTCGAGTCCTCCGGCTTCTTTCGTTCTTCTGTCACGTGACGCTCTCTAATATTAACCAAATGCAGTTTGAGCCGAAAACAGAAAAGATTTGTTCTTTCACCGAGTCCTCCGGCTTCTTTCGTTCTTCTGTCACGTGACGCTCTCTAATATTAACCAAATGCAGTTTGAGCCGAAAACAGAAAAGATTTGTTCTTTCCTCGAGTCCTCCGGCTTCTTTCGTTTTCTTGTCATTAATGATGAGCGCGTTACGCTCGGAAAACCAGAAGAATGTTGCGCATGCGCCACTGAACGAATCCCTCTCCGACACGATTCGTTCCTACAGAAACACATTAAAGAGTCGTTCAAAAAGAACGAATCATTCATGAACGACACATCACTAATTATTTGCAGATCACTCGAGACTAATCTTACAAAACCTTACACTTAAATAAAAGGATGAAGCATTCTTAAATTGTTTTTTAGAATCTCTGAAAGATAATCTATTAAAGATCTACGTAAAACGCTCTAAAACGTTGCAGAGAGTTTGTCTACCCAGTAGAGGGCAGTAGACTCTTCCCCCATTGAGGTTAAATCAACCAATCAGAAGCTTTTCTCGGCTCAGCGCTGAGACTCCAGTGCTTCCTTTTAATGGCTGGGAAATACAGCTCACACAAAGATAAGAATAACGTCTTTTATAAACAAAAATTCTCTAGTCAGTCTTTACCAACAACTCTCAAAACGTCCTCATTCCTCTGAGGCTTTTTCACAACTGGCGCTTTTTGTGTTTGTACGAAGTGAACATGTCTGGAGCAACAACACACACATTGTTGTGGTTTGACGCATCTGTTCTGTGATTAAAAACGTTATGAAATATGTCATGTGCATGTGTAGTCCTGAACATCTCAGAAGATCTGCTTTAGCGATAACCCTCGCTTCGTCCTCATTAACAATAAGAAGCTCTGAGAAAATGCTGCTGCATGAGATAAAGAGCTCATATAACTCCTTCAAACTGAACCAGAATTTGCTCAGTTATCCTGTCCACACGGAAACGAATCAGTAGCGTTTCCTTAAAAAAATCACTTTGGCCGGCCTTTTCAAACTAACATGGTTACAGTGAAAACGCTGCTGCTGTTACGTGTGGACAGGGTCTTATTGGAGCTCTTAAAAATAAAGATCGTACATTTGCGAGCTTCATCGCACATACAAAACGTGACACACACAGAAATCGTCACTGTAGCACAGATGGTGTGTTACACAGCGAACCTGCTACAGAGCCTACTTTTTATCTGCTACTCTGATCGTTTTGCGTTGGGGTTATCTTCCAAAAAAAAGAAAAACAGTTATATAGACATTTTATATTTAAACATACATTTGTAGAGAAATAAGTATTGAATTTATATTGTAATACAACCCTAAAGACGTTAACATGACATCAAAAATGTTAAATGTATTGTAATTAACACTACAAAAACATGCTATCGTTATCAAACGCATATCACTGATGATACACAATTTTACATTAACCAGAATGTGCTTCTTTGTCATCGATTTCGTGAAATCAGCAAGTTTCTGCCAACAACCTTCTCTGGATAAAATATGTAAAATATTGAATACTCATCGTATTTTCTAACTTTAATCTCTTGCTCCTTCTCCGCTGTGAAAAAAAACGATTTGGCTCCATCATGTTCATCGTGATTGGTTATTCAGTGCCAACGTCAGTCTTTTACGTGCACGCGCCCGTGAACTAATCTTTCTAAAGTTTCTTTCCCAGTGAAAACGCTGGAGACCAGCAGGGGGCAGCAGAGATCTTCATCAGACCTCCTCTCCTGCGCATACCATATAATCATCCGCCAAACTATTACTAAACTATTCCATCTAACTTTCCAAACGAAAATAGATAAGCAGCATTCTCATCCCTCGAGAGAAAAGAGGAGAGAATGGAGAGAGAGGTGAAGAAAGAGGGGGATGAGGAGAGAGTTAATACACAGAAAGAGAGGGGATGGAAAGTGAGAGAGAGAAGAGTGAAAAAGAGAAAGAGCAGAGTGAGTGGATGGAAAGAAAAATAAAGAACGAAAGAAAAAAGAGAGGACAGAGATGGAAACGGGAGAAAGAGAGAAGGGTAGGATAGATGATGAGGGAAGGGGAGAGGAGGGAACAAGAAGAAGAGAAAGATGGAGTGAGGGGATGGAGAGATGGAGGAGGTAAAGACAGATAGGAAGGAAGACAAGAAGAGAAAAGAGAAGGAAAGATCATTTATATTGTGAATTTGGCAAGGAAAGCAGCTCCAGATCTTCCACATTTGGCTCTTTTCCATTGAAAACTCTGTACAGTACGACACAGTTCAGTTCGGTGCAGTGCGGCCAGCTTTGCGGAAAGATGGAGGAGGGAAAGACAGAGAAATAGGAAGGAAAGACAGAGAGAAAGAGAGGTAGAAAGAGGAAGGAAAGATCATTTATATTGTGAATTTGGCAAGGAAAGCAGCTCCAGATCTTCCACATTTGGCTCTTTTCCATTGAAAACTCGGTACAGTACGACACAGTTCAGTTCGGTGCAGTGTGGCCAGCTTTGCTTTTCCATTGTTTAAAGTGTCGATATGTGAAATGGCCAACGTCACCCCCACTTCGACGTAATAAAGAGTTTCGGACACAACCAACAATGGCTATCGAACACTCCGTTGGACTCCTCCGCGATCAACAACAGGAAGGTCTGAACCTCCTCGTTTGATTGCTCAGACATAGAGTCGTGTTTGTTTGTTTTTAATCACAAGCAACATTACACACAATAAAAGTTGTTTCCTCTCTTGCGAATGATGAATCCACTCCATGTATATCTACTTTGTGCACGTTGATGATGCAAGCAATGACGACTCTCGAACCAATCAGTGTTGGCATACGTCATTCTTGACCGACCAATCAGCGAGAATGGTGTAGGTTACGGT
This sequence comes from Danionella dracula, assembly GCA_900490495.1. Lineage (NCBI taxonomy): Eukaryota > Metazoa > Chordata > Actinopteri > Cypriniformes > Danionidae > Danionella > Danionella dracula. Next base: position 788,346 of record UELW01000156.1, read on the forward strand.
TTTAGCGTCGGCTGTGGAACCAGGAACCAAAAGCGCAGTCAGCGTTACGGCCAGCACACAATGGAAAGCGAAAAATAGCGTGCCGAACCGCACCGAACTGTGTCATGCTGTGGAAGGAAAGGGCGCCATTAGACTCAAGCCGGTCCCTCAACAGCTCAGTGGGGTTCAGGTTGAGGGGCCCCTGGCTAAGGCTGCCACCCATCCTTAAAATATAGAATCGTTATAAATGAATGAAAGAACTACACTGGCTGCTCTTTACACACTTTTCTTCTTCAGTCAGGTAAGCTTTAATCATTCATGTTTAGCAGAGAAGCGACATTAAACACGCGTTTTAGATTCTAACCTGACATTTCACGTTTGCCCTTTAACCTTTAAACGCAGCAGATGTAAGATGTTATACTGAAGTTTCAAGTATGCTTTTTTATGTGACTCCTCTCCAGGATAGACAATGTTTTGCAAATTTAAGCTTTTTAAAGAAAGAAATGTGAGTATTTGTATTGTGAATGTGGCAGCAGAGGCAGGTCATGGCTCGTTCCTCTCTTCAGCTGCCCTGGGCTCTTTAGTCAAATGCTCCTGAGTGGCACCAGCTCGCTCTCTCTCCCTCCTCCCTCTGTCTCTCTCCCTCCTCCCTCCTCCTCTCTCTCTCTCCCCTCCCCCTCTCTCTCTCCCTCCTCCCCTCTTCTCTCTCTCTCTCCTCCCCTCTCTCTCTCTCTCTCTCTCTCTCTGATTTGGGTCAGGGGTGAGTCTCCTCGCGTCAGAAGCTCGCAGAAGCAAGATGGCGCTCGGAAGGCAGTGAGATGAACGCAGGATGAGAGTTTGAAGAGCCTCCGTCGATGCTTCAGGTACGGCTCCGGTATTTTCTCCCTCTCGCGCGCTGTTCGGGCTCCGGTCCCGCGGGGGGCTCGGGATCGGGGGTTCCTGCTCTTTGTTTTTAGGGGAATTGTTGCTGTGTTCGCGTGCGCTAGGAGACGCAGAGAGAGAGAGAGAAAGAGAAGGAGAAGGGGGGGGGGGGTTCTCAGCGATCTTTCTGAAGCTCTAGCACCGGAACCGGAGAAATATCACGCGGTGATCGATGATCGGTGGATACCCTGATGGCGAACCCGATCAGCGGCCCTTTATGCGGCCAGCATTCCTGCTCCACCCCTCCCTCTCTCCCTCTCTCTCTCTCTCTGTCGATGCGTGCTGCCTTCAGCGTTCGCCGCGCTCGCTCGCGATAATGTATCTTTCCGACGCTTCCGCGAGCGTTCGGAGGCGCGCGTCCCGAGGCTTTGATCTGCTCTCGGTGTCACAGCTCCGGTAAGGTGTTGGAGAGCAGCAGATCTCGTGGAAAGCCTTCCTCTCCCCGCTGAGGTGATGTCACCGGCGAAGGAACCGCTCTCCTGGCATGCGCGCGGCCAGATCTGCGCTTCTGAGGAGAATTGCGTGTTTTGCGCGTGTTTTTGTGCTGCTGAACGCGACCCTGAGAGAGGTTACCTGTGTGTAGCGAGGAGAGCTTGAAGAGCCTTTCTAATCTCATCCATTTTAATGTGCTGCGGGGGGAGGGGGCTGTGTTACAGTGGTGGATGGGTTTAGGGCCATGCCACACCATTAGCCTAACTGCTGCTGCTGCTGGGTGCCCTGCAGAACCCGATCCTAGAGGCTCCTGCGTGCTGATTCATCATGTTTTATCAGAGTTCATGAGAGGGATCGTTTCAGGAGGCGTTAACCCTTTATTATGTGTGTGTGTGTGTGTGTGTGTGTGTGTGTGTGTGTGAGAGAGAGCGAGAGAGGGGGGGGTTGTTTTATGGTTTACAATAACAAGAGATCTTTCGACGTAAAAGCTGTTATCAGGTGCTGCAGGGTTTCTGTTTGCTCTTGACTGAACAGCAGGATGGAACATTCCCTGCGTTTAGGGTTCTGTTATGAAGAGGTGTGCTCCGAAGTGACGTTGTTGGAGTTCCTCTCTGGAGCCCTGAATCCAAATCAAGAGCACCGCGTTTGGAGTTCAGATGAGAACTGTTTTAATGGGTTGAGCTTTTTCTGCACTGTAGAATTGAAATAACAAAACACAAACAAACGCAAGAAGCGCAGAATAACTCCGGCGCTCTTCCTCAAAGCATGGTTTCACTCGACTGCTTGTTCCTTAGCATGCTTTTACACTAGGTTCTGTTCCCTGCAGCCACACTTTTTCATCTGAATGAGGTTATTTTACTGCAAAGAAAAGCATCACGTGACATTCTGTTGATCACTGATTGGTTATTCGCTGAGCTCCTTGAGTATGCGCAATGAATCGTAGTGAACTCTAAATGTTCACTACACCCTTAATAACATTTAGATGGTAGTATCAACCCTAAACAATGTCTCTGAATCTCCACAAAACCCTCCTGAAAAGTCACCTGTTTAAAAACAATACGTTCATCTTTTGGAGCCAAAAACACGTTTCACCCAAAGACATTCTTCAGTCAGGAGGTACATTCTTTATTGAGATGAGCTGCAGTAGCGCTTCATCTGATTGGTTAGTGGGTGGAGCTTCGGTCAGTGGGCATTGGCTACAGCCATCGAGTCGTTTTGAGCTCCAGAAAAATCTTTTGGAGCACCAAAAACATTTTTTCATTCAAAAAAACTTTGGCCCTAAACATCCAAAAACAAGAAAGTCAGCATTTTGTTTTTTCCAACACACGGCAAGCATCTTATTCAAACTGCTTCTGAATAAGTAGGCTGTCCTGTATATGGTGGTAAATAAAAATACTGAAGAAGGAACCTCGTGCTGATTGTTTTTGTGACGGATGGAATCAATGGCAGCCCCATGATCCCCTTGCAGGAAAGTGTTGGCACACGGGTGCATATGGGTCTCATGATCTACTGGAGCGAATTTCAAGCCACCGCTGGTTATAAAATTCACTAATGTTTCTGATTTTACCCCTGAAGTGTGTTTCTTCTCTGATTCGCTGCTCCTGGTTGTTCACATGCACCCTGTGATGTCATTATTGTTTGCTTTAATGTTTGCACAATAACTCCTTCTAGATCGTTGGTCTGATTTCTCCAAAACTTGGACCATATAAACTTCTGATAAACTGCTGACACAGAGTTAATGAAATAAAATTGATTGATCGAGTGATTTCCAAAAATGCCACACTTTATATTTTGCTTCATCTTCCCAATGCTTTGATTAATGATCAAAAACTTGGTACATGAGTTCCTCACCTTGATTGTAGTTTCAGTACAGTGTCACCTACTGGTATGGAGACACAGAAAATGCAAATTTTTGGCCATAACTGCCTAGAATTTTGCCAAAAGTCATAAAGTTGCTCTCTGTACATACAGACAGTTATGTCGAGTCAGGGTATGTCCATTTTGGGTTAAAAACTGCTCTATTTTTGTAAACGCAGTGAGCAAAAATTCTGAAACTTGTCAAACATGTTTGGCTTCATGCTACGGTGGTGCGCCATCTTTAGTCCAGTCTAAACTCAACATACGCCCAGGGAAAAGTTATTCCAGTTTCATTTGCGGAACTTTGTGCTAGCATGGTCATGAATTAATTATAGAACTCATCAGTTTTAAGCACCATGCTGCTTTTCTATTTTTATAAAGTTCAGTTGTAAATAATGTTAAAAATGTGATGGAGGTGGCGAGTTGGGTTTCACTCAGAAAATCCACCCATTTCCCATCAATACATTGTAATACAATGCATTGAGATGAGCTGCGTTAGCGCTTCATCTTATTGGTTAGTGGGAGGAGCTTCGGTCAGTGGGGGTGGCTACAGCAGCGAGTCGTTTTGAGCTCCAGAAAAATAAAACTGGATTACAGGAACATGAACCGATCTGAAGATGATTCGAGGAGCGTTTCTGATGAGGAATGACACTAAAACATGAGAGAAACGTCTAAAAGCAACGCCTCCAAACCCAGAGTAAAGAACAGGCTCTTCAGAGTTCTGCGCTTCGGTTCCGGTCGCATAGGTGTGACATCACTAAAACAAGCCCACTCCGAACTGGTTTGGGAAACACCAATCGCAGCGAGTTGAAGCCACAGAGTCGTGTCACTAAACAGAGTCGTGTCACATGCACAGGAGACATGTGTGCAGAACACAATGGCATTTTAATATTTAAACCCAAATATGATAAAATCATACCTTGGACCAGGGGTCTCAAACTCGATTCCTAGAAGGCTGCAGCCCTGCACAGTTTTGCTCCAATCTTAACTGAACACACCTGATCCCACTGAATAAGCTCCTCTGGGTTGTTTGAAGCTACTGGTGTGTCTTCTGAAGCAGGGTTAGAACTGTGGCCCTCCAGGAACTGAGTTCGAGACCCCTGGTTTAGAGCCCTGAAGGGGTTAATGCAGCACGTATGCATGGGTCTCTCTCTCTCTTTCTCTCTCTTTCGAGCTCTCTCACTCTCTCTCGAGCTCTCTCTCTCGAACTCTCTCGAATCAGTGCAATGTTACCAAGTAAAAGTACAGACATTTCACAAAAAATACTGAAGTAAAAGTACACATTTTTTTAAGTAGACAAAAAAAACCCTGTGGCTTCACAATATTTTAGTAATTTAAAGCTGCCTTAATAAACAGCTAAACTCGGTTTTTTATGTAAAACTCAGATGGTGTTTAATCACAGTGAAATTGCGGTTTTTGTGATTTGAAAATTGTGTTTACATATCATGAATTAATTTCAAATGCGATGAACTGTTCAACCCACACGCATCGAAGAGTAAGAGTTCCTGCGCCGATGCGAGTGTGGATCCCAAAACGCATGCCATTGTAGCAGCTTAGCGTGTGGTATGGAGGTGTGGGCGGAGCTGCTGGTCCTTAGTACCTGTCTGAGAAACACTGAAGTCCTCTCGCTGGATGCGTAGTGCGTTACCGATGAATCAACAGACCCAAAGCAGTCAGCAAACATCTTCTGCTCCTGAAGGTGGCACCCTTTGATACTGGAGCCAATGACGCGTCAGCACAGCATTAGGGGCGGAGAAATAAACATCAAGAGGTCCATCATCTATTTAAAACTGGCCTTTGATGATCTCTGGACGGCAGAGGAGGGGTTTCATTGTGAGAGCACACGAGCTAACTAAAGGAAACGAGCGTAAACCTTAAAGCTCCGAATTGCAGAAGTCTTAGTTTATGCTGATGTTTTTAGCTTCGTCCCATTGCTGGGGAACTCTAGAGATCTTTAGAAGGACTTCTAGAAAAATTTAAACCTATCAAAATAAACATCTTCTTCCTCGTAAATCAAGACATCATGATTGCAAGTTTTTTGTATTCTGTAAATTCCACCAGGGATATAGAGATGTTCTACATTTGATTTGATCACCTAAAATATTAAATTAAATATCTGTTTATTAAATAAAAAATAGAGAATCTACTGCTGGTGGAGCTGCTGGAGTCAATCTGCTCTTACCTTTAAGGATCAAGGCACTGCTGCACGGGTCCATGATCTGCTCAGAACGACTCCCTGCAAGCTAAAACTGGCCCCCGTTGTAATCGTGCGCTTCACAGCTCAGAGAAACGCAGAGGAGAGCGGTGTTTAATGGATGTGGTGATCTAATCAGGCCCTCAAGAAAGTCAGAGCTGGTTCCCGCAGATCCTCAGCCCTCAGATCAGGAGTAGGCTTTATTAGCAGTTCGGAGAGTCTGCTCTGATTGGATCAGGATGATCAGATATGCTGAGCCTGTTCACCAGCAGAGCCCTCAGATCCTAACAGGGAGTGGATTGCTCTGGAAAAGGGTTTAAATCCACATTGAGTGTGTGTTTGGAAGATCTAAACGATGCTTGCACCATCTTCAGGGAGAATGGTTTCTTCTTTTTCACCAGTTTGAAAGGCTTCGTTGGATTTCAAAAAGTTGTGGTTGCCAGATTGAGAAGAAATTGCTGAAACCCGACTCGTCAGCTCAGTCGTTAGAGGAAGGAGCTCTAATTTAGACAAAGTTATGGCCATTCTGAATAGTAACACGTTTTTTTAGTGAAGAAGCAAAAGTTAGGAGGTCCATCAACTATTTGCTTTGAAACTTTTGAGGATGACAGAGAGGGTTTCATTGTTGGATCACATGAACAAAGTAAAGGAAATGGGAATAAACCTCAAGTGCGAAAGGCTTTGTTCACACAAAGTTGTGGTTGCCAGATTGAGGTTATATACTGCTGAAGCACCCAGGAAACGGTTTAAACAGACCTTAAAGAGCTTTAGCACCTGAAGAAATCTGCATAAACACGAGAGACTTCAACCGTGCCTTTGTGTTGGAATTTTCAGGAGCTAGTTTTAAGTTTGTTATTCAGAGTAAACAATTTGTTTGTTAAAAGCTTTGAAAAACACCCTTCCTCTTGAGTGGCAATCGTGTTACCTGCTCTTATTTTATATGTGTATATATATATGTGTGTAATGAGAGGCTGGCAGAATAGTTTTTTGTCATATAATAGGAACATGCATTAAATATTAAAATACATCATACAAAAGACATTTCTATAAAATCTTTTTTAAAGGTTGGTCACAGTAAGGAATTTCGGTAGGTTTGCATGATCAGTAAAAATGTTGTTGATAAAATAAAACTTTTGTGGTTGCCAGATTGAGAGGAGATATTGCAAAAACAAAGTGTTAAGTATCTAATTAAATCTGCAAAAAAAAAAAAAAAAACCATACAAAAAAGTGGGTGTGTGCTGACGTTTCATTTTCACAATTTAATTTACACCCTTTGATGCCAATGATGCGTCGGCTCGGCCGTTGGAGAGCGGAGCTCGATTTGAGGTACAGTTTCTGAATCGTAATGAGTCTTTTTTTTTTTTGTGGAGAAACAAACATTAGAAGGTCCATAAACTTCAAAAAAATTAGTTTTGAAGCTTTTGAGAATCTCTGAAAGATAGTTGTTTCATTGTTAGATCACATTAATAAAATAAAGGAGATGAGAGTAAAACGTTAAATAAGTTTGAAAGGCTTTAATCACACAAGGTTGTGGTTGCCAGATTGAGGGAACATATTGCTGAAACTCCCAGAAAATTGTTTAAACGTACCTCAAAGAAAAAATGAAAATGAAGGCATGTTAAAAGTCTGTGATAAAGACCCTTCCTCTTGAGAGGCACTCATGACAACTGCTCTTATTTTCACTTTGGATGTTCTTAAAATGTCTTAGAGTAGGCTGAGCGAATGTTCATATTGAAATATAAGAAAGCAAAGGATAAAACCCTTTTTTGTTGCACGATAGCCTGCAGCAGATACTCCGAAAAGAAACTAGTGCTAGCTCGGATTAAAGTAATTATATTAGTGTTTGTGTTTATTCATCTCTGCTGTGGTGGAACTCTTTCTGAGCAGCTGCAGGTTCGTTTGGTGCACTATTAAACCGGGTTAAGCAGGCTTCGTGTATGTTCTGCTGGAAGGCAGCGGGTCAGGTTTAGAATCTGGTTGAACATGCTTGGCTAGTTTATTGACTCGAACCATTCAACCTGGAACCCTTTTAACCCTTCCTTTTGAAAGCAGACGCTGCATGGCTGCGTGGAGATGTTGACACACGATGCTGATTTACCTCCTGAGGGTTACTCCAGGGTTGCACAATCTGCTTGAGTGCTCGGGTTAGGCCCAGATCCCCTCGATCTCCTGCTCTCCGTCACAGAAGAAGAGCTGAGAGCAGATGATGCGGGGTTTACTAGCGCTCTGCTCTGAGGTCAGGGGCCTTTACCATGGAGTACATTACCAGATACCTAACCGTTTGAATCAGGCTTAATCGGTACCATGAAGAGCTCTTTGTCGCTAAGAATAGTTCACGGGCGCGTGCACGTAAAAGACTGACGTTGGCACTGAATAACCAATCACGATGAACATGATGGAGCCAAATTGTCTGTGTGGAGGAAGAGCAAGAGATTAAAGTTAGAAAATATGGTGAGTATGTAGTATTTTGCATATATTTTTGTGTCGTCGTAATGCTGGGGCTGCTGCCAAAGCCAGATGAGATTGTTGGCAGAATATTGCTGATTTCGTGAAAAAGCTCATTCTGTTAAATGTAAAATTGAGTACCGCGCATGATGCGCGTTTGATAACGATAGCATATTTGCAGTGTTAATTCCAATATGTTTTAATATTTTATGTCATGTTAACGTGTTTATGTTTGTGTTACAATAAAAATTAAATGCTTATTTCTCTACAAATATATGTTTCAATTTAAAAGATTAGCTCGCAAATGTATTGCGCACAAATATGGGAAGAAAATGTGGAGTTAATGTTACAGACACTAGTATCACGTCACTTAAAAGTTCCTTGTTTAATCACTGATTGGACAAACGAACGCTTGCAATCTCTAATCCTAAACGTAGGGGGCTCTGGAGCAGCTGAGGCGTGTGGCGTAAGTAACCAGGGTGACAAAGACTGATAAAATCCTAGATTCTTTCATAGTACACAGGATTGGTCTAAACTAGTCGTAAACTTAGCTGGCTAACCAGTTCATCTGGTAATCATGGCAAGGCCCCAGGAGTGCTTCTCAGGTATTCAGAGGGGCGCTGCAGCTTAAGAGCTTGATGTGTCTCGGACAGCTCCATATTTAATCGTATTTAATTTTTTATTTTAAAACTAAAACATTAAAGAACAAGTTACTTTTTTAAATGAAAACACTCGAACCATCATGAAACACATCTGTGGCACTAATTATGGTCCTCTGATTGGCTGAAGTAGAGTAGTATGTATACTACAGCAGAGTTGCATCTAAAATGTGCAGGACTCCGGCTCTCCAGGACCAGGTTTGGACGCCCCTGCTCTAGGATAGTTGCACAACTGCCCCACAGTGACATCTAGGGGAGATTTGCTTTGCAATTGTATTAAAACATGGCATTTGAAAGATTCATTACACTAATACATTATATTATTCATTAAATTTCTCCAGATTAAGAGGAAAAGATAAGAGAAACTTTATTAAGTGAAAAAAGACTGAAACCCCTCAGCAGGTGTTGATGTGTTCAAGTCTATAAATCGGTGACAAGTCAATATATGTAAATATAATTATTCTTTAAAAAAAAAAGTTTTGAAAATGAACCCTCAGGTGATGATGCTCAGTGAAAGAGCTTGTACCTGAAGGGATTGAGCTGGGGAGAGAGAATCTCTGAATCTGCAGATAACATCAGCAGTCTCTCATGTTCTGTGTTTCTCTTTTTCTTTATAGAATGTGACGAACGTATCATCTTCTCGCACTCGTTGCTCATTGTCTGAAAGCCCTCAGAAGCTGAGGCGTGAGTAGGGTCAGCGTGGAATAAAAATGTAATTTTACTATAGTACCCATCGCTTCTTTCGCTTCAGCTTTCACACTTGCATTCAGCAAACAGTCATTAACGTCGTTAAACGTCTGGTTCACGCTGAGCGTTCCCAAAAGACGAATTAGAAAACAAAAAGTGCTGCAAGCTCATCATTTTTGAATTTTTTCTGTTTTTATTAGAGAATAAAAATGTGAAAAAAAAGTGTTTTGTTTTAAAATTAAAAATGTAAATACGAATTTGTTTCTCCTTTTTTTTAATTGAAAATCAAACAAATGAACGAGCTTCATTAAGCTCTAGTTTGAGGTTTAGGTAACAGTAAATACTCAGATCTTAACGTCTATGGCATCATCTCTGATCAAACTTGAAAAATGGCTTCAGGGGTTTGTGAAGATGTTTCAGTCCAGCTCCTAATGTCATCACATCAGAAGCGTTCGTTGCTTTTTGTCGCTCAGATAATAAACTCGGGGCCTCAGGGCTCGGTGCCACCGGATAAGCTCATTTATGAGGTCGAGAGCCGCCCTCGCTAGACTTGTTTACTCGTGTTGTTACTGGTCGCTCTTGCACTTTGGCTTTTCAGACAGTAATCTCTGATTAGAGGCTCGTTTCATCTCCGGGATGGGGCTGCTGCTTTCGGCCGAGGGGTCGGAATGTCAGTGGCATGGCGACTCAAAGGGCAGCGCGTCTTATCACGGTCTGAGCTGATAAAAGCAGGTTTTGAAACGCTTCTTGTCTTTTGTGATTCTGAAGTTTGTGTGATGTCCAAATAGTTGATGTTTATTGTTATCTGCGCAGTGCCTGAGGCCTGCAAGAGACGGAGATCTGAGGAGAGTTTAGGGTTTAAATTGTGCTCGTAGTTCTCTGTAATCATCTGAAGGGTTGTTGTGTGTTCGGTTTTGTTGGTGGGATTCTGAAACTCATCTTTACTTTCTTGAGCAGCAGGTAGATAAAGTACACAAACCAAGTACTTGAGTTAAAGCGGAGATAAAATTTTACTCCAGTGAAAGTGCTCCCTACAGAGTTTCTCTTGAGTAAAAGTATAAAAGTATTTGCCTTAAAATGTACTCAAGCATTTATTACGGCTATAAAATACCATTATCATTTGTCATGACTCTTGCCTAATACTCCACTGACACTTAAATATTGCAATGAAATTTGCTTTAGACTTATCTTAATCGAACATTTTCATTCAGCTCGTTCAAGCCACATGGACCCTATCATTCTGAATCTACTGTAAGTTTACTTCATTAAAAATGACCCCAGAATGAAAATCACTCACTTCTATGTGTTTCCGTAGAATTCTTGTAAGAATAACGTTACAGGGCCATTGAAAATTAACTTGAAAATAAATTTAAAAAATGGCGCAGATAAGGCCGCGGGTGCTGTGAAGATCGATAGTCGGGAGTTTATTAGTCCATCGTTTATTAAGGCGCAGGCGCTCTCGGAAATGCTGCTGTTGAACTGATACTGAACTGCTTTCACACCAAGTAGATTCCACCAAGAGCAACCAAAACCGAGCGCATTGTTCCCTGACTTGGCATGGCTTGCCATGCTCGACCAGTCACTTTTTTTATCCACTCATAAATAAAAAAGAACGACTGATTTCTCAAAATGTAGTTGAGTAGAGAGTAAGTAACTGTCTTGGAGGCTGGCTGATTTTGCTGACGTGTTTCCTGTTATTGGTGTACTTCACTTTCATGAAACAGCTATAAATAGCTCACCTTTTCCAGCTCTGCTGATGAATCAGGAATGAACCTCTGTGTTTTCAGTGAGAGGAGTGCTGGTTTTCCACCAGCGTGCCCATCTGGGCTGGTCTGAGTGGCAGAGCCCCTCTCCGGTGCGCAGCATTGCAGGGAATCTGCTGCGAGCCAGGACCTGTTTGTCCTGCGGAGAGGGAGCTGGTTTACCTGTGTCCCACCACACCCTCTGTGACGGCCCAGCTCCGGTTTCAGCCTGTCTGTCACACAAGTCTGTCGGTGACGTCCCCTCGCCCCGCTCACCCAACCCCCATAACACAACAAAAGGCCAGGCCCTGGAGGCTGGCAGTAATGACTGCTGGCAGGAGCGTTCAGCCACAGTGGACACCCTCCAAAGAAAAGAACCGGTGCAACTGTTCCAGCCTTTTATCTTGCTCTCATTTCAGCTGAAAGCATTTTTGCAGACTCCTTATCAGAAGGCTTTCCTTCATGGTTATATTTTTGGTAAACTTTTTAACTCTCTCTCGTCAGCTTTGACCTCATTTGGGCTGTTTTACCCGCACAATAAAGTGTCAGCCTTTGTGGTGCATGAGGGTGGTTGCTGTGCAGTGCTTGAGGCTGAAATCTGAAGAGTGAAGAAGACCTTTAAGGATCAGTCCTGTGATCTGCCCTTTCTCTCCGGGTCTGATGCTAGTGATGGACAGACTTTTCTAAATTTGGTTTAAAATAGTTCCTCTGTTCTTCTCTCTATTGTTCTTGATAATGAGAGAAGGAATACATGCAGCTCTTTGGGAAACAATCACCGGCATAGGAGCTAAAAGTCCACGTATACTCTGTTTAATATAACCCCTGTCTATAAACTTTGTTTTTAAAGTGTTAAGATAATGATAAGAGAATTGTTAAATGATATTCTGATCCTTAGCAAATGGATACTAAAAGTAAAAAATCTGTTTCAGATTTCAATCGGACTGGCATATCAGTTGATTTTGTAAACATTTATTTAGAACAATTCAGTCTCTTTTTGGGGCAGCCTCTAGTGGTCATTGGATAAATTACAGTTTCTGTCTCTTTCGGAGCAGCTTCTAGTGGTCCGTGGATGAATTACAGCTTTGGTCTCTTTTGGAGCAACCTCTAATGATCAGTCGAGCTCTTACAACTTTTTTTAGTGGACAGTTGTAGCCTAGCCTTCTTATTTATACCTTAAATTAGTTCAGATCCCTGGTTTGTGGCACAATGTTTTTATGCTCTGTTTTTGGGTGAGTCCCCCTGGGACTTTCACACTAACACTTAATGGAAATCTTGTTTGTTTTTTGTGATCACAATTAACAGCTTTTTTTCTTCTGTTTTAGGTTTTGTAGCTGCTGAAAAAAAAGTTGGAAATGGAATTGCCAAATCATGCCAAACAGTTGCTCCTGCAACTAAACCAACAAAGAGCCAAAGGTTACCTGTGTGATGTAATCATAGTGGTAGAAAATGCCCTTTTCCGGGCACACAAGAACATCCTCGCAGCTAGCAGTATCTACTTCAAATCCCTGATCCTTCACGACAACTTGATAAACCTCGACACGGACATGGTCAACCCATCTGTGTTTCGCCAAGTCCTTGACTTCATTTACACCGGCAAGCTTTTGTCATCGGATCAGTTCAGTGACCACAACTTCAACGCCCTCCTAACGGCAGCAAGCTACCTCCAACTGCACGACTTGGCTGCTCTCTGCAGAAAGAAGCTCAAGCGCAACGGCAGATCTCTGCTCAATAAACCCACCACCCCTACCAATGGAAGAACGTCTAGGAACCAAAGGCTGTCCTCCACACCTGTTACACCAAACCAAATGTCAGGGTCAAAAGAGAACGAGAAGGCCAAGAGGCATGAGGAGCTCCTCAAAGACGATTTGTCTGAGGACGAGACGTTTGCGAGAAACACTCAATCTGCAACCTCGCTCAGTCCCTCGACAAGCAAAAATGGAAGCAATGGCAGCTGTGGTATGCAAGAACTTGGCCTAGACCTCTCCAAGAAAAGCCCCTCGGGGAGCACAGCCACAGAAGAAGTCAGTCCAAGCAGCATCCCACAAGAATCACCTCAGTCTGCCTCAGAATCCACTGCCAACAGTGCCTCATTCGATGAGAACGCACAGAACCTCATTGCAGGAGAACCCATGGAGCTGGGCGCAGGAGAGGGCGAAGAAAACCAGCCACCTCCGGACGTTGAACAGCATAAAAGCTCTCGGCAGGTTACCCGACAGAGACGGCAACCCAAAAGTGAAAGCAAGAAGGCGGAAGACCCAGAGAGAGCAAATCTACCTAACGGAGTCACCAAAAGACGAGGAATCGCTGATGCATCCTTCCAATGCAAAGATGAAGAAGAAGCTTTAGAGAATGGCCAGGAGCTGAGTGAAGATAGTGGGCAGAGCGAGAGCGAAGGTGGACGTAACAGCACCAACTACGTCTACCGGCAGGAAGGCTTCGAACCCGCGCTCGGTGACAACTTGTATGTGTGCATCCCCTGCGGGAAGGGCTTTCCAAGCTCGGAGGAACTGAACGCCCACGTGGAGACCCACACGGAGGAGGAGCTGTACATAAAAGAGGAGGAGGAAGATGCGTATCCAAAGGAAGATGAAGTAGAAGCTGAAGACTTATCTTCACAAATAACCCAAGTCCACGGCACCGAGTCGCGCCGCTTCAGCTGCTCGGTCTGCAACAAGAGTTACAAAGATCCGGCCACACTTCGTCAGCACGAGAAGACTCACTGGCTCACCCGCCCCTTTCCCTGCAACATCTGCGGCAAGATGTTCACACAGCGCGGCACCATGACACGCCACATGCGCAGCCACCTGGGCCTGAAGCCCTTTGCCTGCGAGGAGTGTGGGATGCGATTCACCCGTCAGTACCGGCTCACTGAGCACATGCGGGTTCACTCAGGTGAGAAGCCCTACGAATGTCAGCTTTGCGGGGGCAAGTTTACCCAGCAGCGCAACCTCATTAGCCACCTTCGAATGCATACCTCTCCATCATAAGCCAAAGACACCTCGAACAGATCTTCAGCAAAAGTCAACGCACACCTCTTCCTTTTGAAGTACGCTGCAAAGAGCCAATAACCCAAAGCAGGATTGTCTTCTGCTCTACATGACAGGAGGAGCCTTTCAGACTGTGAGCCCAACAACGGAAAGTACTGTCTAATCAGTATGAGTTTATGGGCGATGACGATTCGTGTTTCTTTTGCCTTCTGAATCTTTCTGTGAATGTATAACTGGGTACTAATGGTTGGGATCACCTAATCGCTGCGGTCCATTTAACGATATCCTGTCTTTTTTAATGTATTGCCTCGAGAGACCTCGAAGGATGTCGCTCACAATGGTTCCACTTCTTTAAAGTGTCTTCTAAGGTTCTCAAAGATTGCGTTGTCTCAGAAAAGCTTTCTGCATCCAACCAAACATTTCCCAGTATGCTCTCTCTGCACATCGCATCTGTGGGCTTCGTACGAGGTGCACTGCGCACTCCGTACGTAAGCCAGCGGAGATGAAGAGAGGCTCTTTTGTTTACTCGTGTAGTATCGTGAGGTTACTCCGAAAGTAAAGCCAAACTTAAAGGTACTTGATATAGATGACTTTAGATAACTTATTGATATGTTTCTGTGAATGTTTTAACTGGAAGATCTTTCCTTTGTTTCTTTGGGGTTGGGTTTGTTTGGGTGATGGGTTGGGCAGGGTTTGAGTATAGTGGTTCCGAAGTCCCTCTTTGCAAATGTTCGTATGATCTTCTTCGTTCCCTTCACTGAACTTGGCAAGACGGAACAGCCTCGTCTCATTGCTACCTCTTAAATAAGAATGCGTTGATATGGAACCATGCCCATCAACACTGGTTATATGTTTTTAAAGCATTAATGTAGAGATTAGATTCTTTGGGCGCATGTATTTAAGGTGTTGAGATTTTTATGTCAGAAAAATCCAAAGAGAATTTAAATGTTTGAGCGAATGTCTTACCGACAAACGTTTCTTCTAGAATATCCCTACCAAAGGTTTTAGAATGCGTTTGAGGTGGTACGGATGTACTTTTTGTTGGAGCGAAGAGTGTTGTTGGGATGTTTTAGTTTGTGCTGGACAAAATAACAATGAACGTCTGTCTCGGTGAGCCACTGGCTCTTCGTTTTAGGTTTACAGTAGAAGAGTTTCTCACTTTGACAGAACACTGAAGGACTGCTTCTCCGTAGTTTGCTCTCTCTTCTGTTTGATTTTTGTGTTACATGGCAACCCTGCACGGACGTCTTTCCAAACGAGGAGATGATACACTGGTTTGAGGCAGCAAATCCCTTATAACCATCGCTGTTCGTTCGTTCGGGATCTAGGTGTATTCTGTAGGGTGTGCATGTGAAATCAAGGCTATCGAGATGCTGGTACTTGTGTCTGGTGAATGTTACACGGTCAGTGTTGAGCGAACGCTGATGGATGTCGTTAAAGGCCGTTTTTTTTGTTCCAGACAGTTTTGTTTCTTCTTCTGATTGTAGGTTGAATCTCAACGTATCACATTCCATGAGTAACGTTTAGCCTTCTCAATGTTAAAGTCTTAACGGCATTCCTTTTTGGGGGGGTGGGGTGGGGGGTTTATTCTGGTTCGTCTCCTAAATCTTGTGTTTGCTAATGACAAACTTTAGGGTGCAGCTATAGTCCTGTTAGCGGAACGATGTTTACAGCCATCTTTTTCCTGGAATTCTTTTGGTAGCTTTAACTCGTGATGATGTCGTCTCCTTTACGTCTTTGTTCGTTGCCACCAAAGTTCCACATAGTTCCAGTTCACCTGAACCAAAAGTCTGACGACGTTGTGCTAGTTGACATGTTCCCCGCAGTCGAAACACAGGGAGACTCAGGGAGACATTCGTTACACACGATCGGATTCCAGGAAAAAGTTGCCACCTGTATTGTGCTCTTTAGATACGGTGAACCAATGGTCTTGAGTGGCTGCTTCCAGCGTTGAGACTATAGCTGAGAACTCTGAGGGAAAGCAGGAGAAGGATGACCAAGATTCAAACTGTGACAATAATGTTTCTACTTCAAAGCTTCAGGGATGGCTGCGCATCTTTTGAAATGCGGAGCTTTCGACTACATTTGTACGACTGTGTCACTATTTCTGTATTTTCTCAATGAAAAGCAAAACACTAGTTTCCTACGAGATAGAGTCTACGAGTGTGTTCCCATTTCAAACGCCTTCAAAGCCAGAGATGTACGTCGAGGTGTGTGTTTGATTGAACAGAAAAAGTTATTAAAACCGTTCTAGTGTGTAAAGGAATACTAATGAAAGCTCATACCCAAAATTTCTGACTATTTTCTAAACCAAAGCACATTTTGAATGATTGATTGACAGCTTAAGCGATACGCGTGTCTGTAAAAGATCTCATTGTTTACATTAACTCTACAGTCATAGACCTCAGGTGAGGGGAGGCCAGTTTCTGTTTCACGACCCCGCTTCTGTTTCACGCCAGCCCCAGGGCAGGCTCCTGATTGAGCGATCAATCGATCGTAACTGGCCCTTTAAGATGAGCTGTGTCCATGACTATTTTTACGAATCTGCTGCTTTCATTTTTGAGTCTGTAAATACGCATGAATTAAACTACACACACGTTTACCTCAAGATAACGTTTTAGGATGTGCTGCATATGAACATATATATATATAGATATATAGAGATATATAAATATATGAATATTTTATTTTTTAATTTGATCTCTGTCTCTCTCTCTCGTTGAATATTATTTGTAGATTTTTTGTGCTGTTTGTACTCTGAGTTGCCTGCTACGGCTTCTTTTCTCCCCAGAAGAAGCATCTTAAAGCGGACTGGCCTCTCCTCCGTCTTCATTGGTGCAAACACTTACTGACAGTGTTCACGGTTTTTTATCAGATGTCTATCGTCAGTGATGAATGTATTTATTTGTTTGCTCCATTTTTTTTTTTTTTTTTTAGGGGGGAGGGTGTGTCTTCGATGGGGGGTTGTCAAGAACAGACATGATTGCTTTCAAATTTCAAACCTGTGAAGATGCAGACACCAGGAATGTACTCCCCATGAAGTGTCCATCACTCATCCTATCGCGGTCCAGGTGTGCGCTCTGGATTTCTCTGTTGTGGACCCTTGAAGGTCTTTTGTCAATTGTAAACGGTCTCTGCTGGAAGAAACCCTTTAGAATGTGTCGAAAGTACTCAAGCTTGTGTTGTTCTGTGTGGAAGTCTGCTGCGTTGTCTCTCACCATGGTTCAAGGTCATCTTTTTGGGAATATTTCCTCAAAATCTGACGTAACCAAAACTGCTTCTTCTGTTCGTTTTCCAACAGAATCATTAACATTGCAAATCATGTAAATCCTTCACTGCGTATCGTTTCTTCTGCACAGATACCTTCTGGAGCTCTTTCCGAGGTTCCCAAAGTCACAAGAACGTGTTCTTTTAGCAGAACCTTTCTGCCACTATCTTGGGATCTCCGCAGGTCCATTTCTCACTCTTGTTTGCTGCTAATGTCTAGTTTTCTCTCATCCCAGATAGTGTTACAGACACCAAACAAATGAAACCAAAGCCAGAGTTAGTATCGTATGCTCCACGTCCAAACCCTCCGCTTCGCCCTCAGCAACATTCCAAAAGCTCTCCCAGCGATTGGCCTTGAGCATGGCGTGCAGACGATGCAGTGACAACATGTGTTCCTCAGAGAGCTTGTATTCAGGTCAGAGCACCAAGCGGCTCAAATTGTGTCTGTGTGAATAAAGCGGTGTACAGAGCTCATGTCACAGTCTTAATGTACAGCTACGAGAAGTCATTTTAGAATCTTTTCATTAAAATCTTGATCAGAAACGGCTGCTGTTTGAGTTCTTCTGTGAGCAAGCTGGGTTCTGCGGTGGGGAACTGTTCAAGTACGACAGCTTTTTCTTTAACGTGGGTGTTTGGTACATTTCAAACAACACTAAAACTAGAATTAACCTGAAGTGCAAATCCAATTTTTGTAATGTTTTCGCATGGTTCCTGAACACTTCCTAGGGAGATGTTCCACACCTCTTGCCTAGAGGAAGGCCCGAGAAGACCCAGGACTTGATGGAGAGATGGTGTCTCCAGGTTGGCCTGAGAAAGCCTCGGTCTCCTCCGGTAGCGCTGCAGGATGTGTTCTTGGTGAGGGAAGTCTGGGCTTCCTTGCTCAGACTGCTCCCTAGTAAGAGGACCAATATGGATGGAAGTTTTTGAATGTATGTTTACTTAAATAACTTTCTCCAGCCTGCTGATGTTTTTCCATTTCTATCAAACTTGTGAACAATGAGTCAAAAAAGGTCTGTGTCATGGTTTCCTAGTCCACAATATTCCAGCCGTTTAGATGTAGGACACATTTCTTTAAATTGTTTAAATGGTTGTAAAGCAGGTAACTAAAAAGGTTTATGTTTTCAGGAACCTTCTCT
Organism: Danionella dracula; assembly: GCA_900490495.1. Lineage (NCBI taxonomy): Eukaryota > Metazoa > Chordata > Actinopteri > Cypriniformes > Danionidae > Danionella > Danionella dracula. The sequence continues at coordinate 806,652 of UELW01000156.1, forward strand.
GTTTTGAAGTGTTTCGAGGTTCTTGTAAGTCTGTGTTCCAAGCATTGATCTTCAGCATCTAACAACAGTTTTCCTTTTTTGGGAGTCCGCTTTAGTTGCAATCTTGTGCTGAAACCTTTTATTTATATAAAAAAGACAGGGTACATGTAAGTTTCCAAATATGAAATCTAAAACTTAAGCACACCCAAACTGAAATTTCACGCCAAATTTGTGGAACTTGATCAGATGTTATTTCACAAGGCAACTTAATTGCAATGCAAAATTATTTATTTTACATTTATGCATTTGACAGACGCGTTTGTCCAAAGCGACGTACTCTAGGGGAGATGCAATATACAATCTGTTACACCGTCAAGTCAATCTCTGATCATCTGATACAACTTCTACTACGGTGGACTTATCAACCATAGATAATACGGAGGAGGAAAAAAGAAAGGGTTTTTTAATATAGTAGGTGTTCCCTGAAGAGAAGAGTTTTCAGGTGCTTTTTGAAAGCTGTTAGTGTTGTTGCTTTCCTGACTGGATCAGGAGTTTGTTCCACCAGCCAGGGGACAGTGAGAGAGAGCATTCTTTATAGAAATTATAACATGTTAATATGTTTCTATGATACATTTCACCCCATAAATCTGTGCTACTTTGACATGACGTAGGATGTTTTTATGAAAAGTTTCACCCCCTATAATTGTCCTTCTCTAACATGAAGTATAATGCTTTTATGTGATAAATTTAACCCCATAACGTTGTGCAACTCTCACGAGAGAGAATAATTCTCCCCATGTGATACACCCCATAAAATCGTGCGACTCTGATCTGAGGTAGGATGTTTTTGAAATAGGTTTCCCCCATAAAACTGCTACTCTGATGTGAGGTGAATTTAAAAAAGACAGGTAGCTCACCTTTACCACAGGTAAAACGCAGTATATACTTCAGTAAAACCCGATTTCTGTAAGAATAATTTCACTCTCTGGTAGGATGATCTGATAAGCTAGGACAACTGCTATCACAAAATCTAAAATAACATCACTGTCGATAAACGATTTAAATTCTAAGATTTTTTATTGAATTTTTGTTTAACTTATAACACAAATTTTGTCATGTAAACATAGCTGCAATAAATCATGAATATCCTCCACATGAACTTTTAGCTTCTCTTTTGTGGCTTTTAGTTTGTGGTCTTGTTTTCTAGGACACTCTGCCATTAACGTGTTTGAGGAGAAACTTTAGGTCTTTAACGCTTGGAACAATTGCAGTAACAATCTTCATTCGTGTGAGATTAGTGCTGTCCATCCGTTTAGATGTTTAGTCTGAGGTAAAATTACATTACGTACATTTACTTACATTACTTTATTCAACAACATAATTATTAGGGGTTAACGTCTGCCCCGCAGACTGGACTTCTTTCAGCACAAATTCCTCCTGCGCCGGATCGGACCCGGTGGTGGCCTGTGTGTTTGACTTCCTGCCAGAGCTGCAGAGACTCTGAAGGTTCGAAAGGCAGAACTTGACCCTCAGGAGCTGAGAGGGGGGGGGGCAGTTGCTGATGATTGATGAACCTCCCCACCCCCCCGTCCCTGTGGCACAAGGGCTTGGCCTGCCATCTGCGAGCCCTTCCCCAAGCTTCACCAATCAGCAGCACCCCCTTTCAGAGGGGCGCTCCTTTGTCCCCCTGCAGACTGCCAGTGTGTGTCAGAGGCCAGCGCACCCCCGCCCCGAGGGACAGGAGGGTTGGTACTTTTATGATTCTTGTGTGCTGGAGTCTGCAGGGCCACGAAGCCCCGCCCCCAGCCGTGTCACATGCCAGATGACCCTGAATGGGGTCAGTTTCAGGCACAAAGAGCTGCATGTTGATGCCCCCCGCCCCCGCCTGCTAAGCATAGCTGCACTATAGGCACATCTGCGCCGGAGCTCACCCGAAGGTCTGCAGAGCGTCTGAGAGGCCTTTCAGCAGCTCGTGCCCTCGCCGCGTCTGCAGCAGGAGGCTCACTGCTCCCAGCGCTCAGACGGAGCAGCTCCAGAGGTCAGACGCCAGCCCCGAGATGTTCCTCCAGATGTTCTCTCGCTTGCAGCGCTCCAGTCTTTATCCAGGAACATAAGTTTGGGGTTCTGAGCCCATATCAGCTCCGATCGAATAATAGGTTTTATTTCATTTTAAACCCAAATTACGCATTGTTTTTATTTCATACGTTTAATTAAAATGCTATTGATATTTCGATTTAATAATTTGAATATCGTTGCAATTTGTTAGTTAATTTAACAATGTAATTTCAACCAGATACAAAATATTGTCAAGTACTTCAATTGTGCAATTATTTTGAACATCCTTCAACAAACATTTCAGGTTTTAAACATCTTTAATTATAGATTTAATGGATTTTATGATTTATATTGTATATTTCTACTTATATACTTAGATATTTAACAAATATTTTTACTTACTTTTGTATTTTTAACAAACTAATAATAATTTAGTGAACATTAGTTTGGGATTCTGAGCACAGATCAGTTTGAATCTAATGATAGATTTTATTTTCCACACAAACCTTCATTATTGTTCTTTTAATTTATACACATATAGTCTTTTAAAATAATGTTTATAATATTGATATCTTTCATAGTCTATTTAAGTATCTTTAATTTATTTAAAAATGTTCTCAAGCAATTTAATCATGCAATGATTATAAATGGTTTTATAACTTCCTTAAAACAAGTATTAAGTTTTAACTGTTATTTTTTCGGGTGCGTGCTATTTATTTATTCTTGACTAATTTCTTAAAAATAGTAAATTTGTTTTTATTTGGCTGTGTTTAACTGTTTTATTTTTAATTATCTTAAGAGTTTTGCGATCAAATTGACTCCTCTGAAAGTAAAACTGACTTGTGCATCTGTATCTAATATTTTATCAAATTAAACCAAATTAACAACGTTCTCGAGAAATTCAATTGTACAAAACTCAATTAATAATCAATTCAAATTTCATTTTTATTTTTTTCTGTGCTTGTTTACTTATCTATTAATTCTTATATAATTATGTACTTAAGAACATAAAATTTAATCAATTTATTTAACTGTGTTAAATAATTTTATTTCTGATTATTTTGAGAATATGAACGCAATGTAAACATGGTTTCTGTTCCACGGCTGTCAATAATACAAATTATTTTATTATTGAAAAATATTTTAACACTCAAATATTTTGCAATATTTGTGCACAAATTATTCAATAATTGCAATTGATTTCCTCTATTATTTATAAAAACTATTGTCATTTGTTAGTTTAGTTATGTATCTATCTCTTCAACTTTATTAAATGGCTTGACATGATTTGTAAAACATTTTACATTTAATTACATTTTTTTATTAATAAAAATATTTCAGGTTTAACATCTTTTTTATATTTTTAAATTACTATTTTATTCATACATTTATAACTAGCTATAAAAAATAATTAAACATTTGTGATTCTAAAAACAAATTTAGACACTTACACACAACCATTATTATTATTTTTCTTTTATTTATGCACTTATGCTCTTTTACACGTGGTTTGGAATACTTTTATTTCATAAGCATTTAAATATTGGTCAGTTTATTTATGTTAAAATTGTCAGTTTAATTATGTTTATTTTATATAAGATCTATTTAAACAAAAAAAATTATGAGTTAATTTAATTGTGCCATACTTCTTTTAGTTCCTCTCAGGAGAGGAGCCGCTCCGGCGCTGGGTTCTCCTGGAGGAGCAGCTCTCTGAGCTCCAGCACCCTCTCAGGAGAGGAGCCGCTCCGGCGCTGGGTTCTCCTGGAGAACTAGCTCTCTGAGCTCCAGCACCCTCTCAGGAGAGGAGCCGCTCCGGCGCTGGGTTCTCCTGGAGAACTAGCTCTCTGAGCTCCAGCACCCTCTCAGGAGAGGAGCCGCTCCGGCGCTGGGTTCTCCTGGAGGAGCAGCTCTCTGAGCTCCAGCACCCTCTCAGGAGAGGAGCCGCTCCGGCGCTGGGTTCTCCTGGAGGAGCAGCTCTCTGAGCTCCAGCACCCTCTCAGGAGAGGAGCCGCTCCGGCGCTGGGTTCTCCTGGAGGAGCAGCTCTCTGAGCTCCAGCACCCTCTCAGGAGAGGAGCCGCTCCGGCGCTGGGTTCTCCTGGAGGAGCAGCTCTCTGAGCTCCAGCAACCCTCTCAGGAGAGGAGCCGCTCCGGCGCTGGGTTCTCCTGGAGGAGCAGCTCTCTGAGCTCCAGCACCCTCTCAGGAGAGGAGCCGCTCCGGCGCTGGGTTCTCCTGGAGGAGCAGCTCTCTGAGCTCCAGCACCCTCTCAGGAGAGGAGCCGCTCGGACGCTGGGTTCTCCTGGAGGAGCAGCTCTCTGAGCTCCAGCACCCTCTCAGGAGAGGAGCCGCTCCGGCGCTGGGTTCTCCTGGAGGAGCAGCTCTCTGAGCTCCAGCACCCTCTCAGGAGAGGAGCCGCTCCGGCGCTGGGTTCTCCTGGAGGAGCAGCTCTCTGAGCTCCAGCACCCTCTCAGGAGAGGAGCCGCTCCGGCGCTGGGTTCTCCTGGAGGAGCAGCTCTCTGAGCTCCAGCACCCTCTCAGGAGAGGAGCCGCTCCGGCGCTGGGTTCTCCTGGAGAACTAGCTCTCTGAGCTCCAGCACCCTCTCAGGAGAGGAGCCGCTCCGGCGCTGGGTTCTCCTGGAGGAGCAGCTCTCTGAGCTCCAGCACCCTCTCAGGAGAGGAGCCGCTCCGGCGCTGGGTTCTCCTGGAGGAGCAGCTCTCTGAGCTCCAGCACCCTCTCAGGAGAGGAGCCGCTCCGGCGCTGGGTTCTCCTGGAGGAGCAGCTCTCTGAGCTCCAGCACCCTCTCAGGAGAGGAGCCGCTCCGGCGCTGGGTTCTCCTGGAGGAGCAGCTCTCTGAGCTCCAGCACCCTCTCAGGAGAGGAGCCGCTCCGGCGCTGGGTTCTCCTGGAGGAGCAGCTCTCTGAGCTCCAGCACCCTCTCAGGAGAGGAGCCGCTCCGGCGCTGGGTTCTCCTGGAGGAGCAGCTCTCTGAGCTCCAGCACCCTCTCAGGAGAGGAGCCGCTCCGGCGCTGGGTTCTCCTGGAGAACTAGCTCTCTGAGCTCCAGCACCCTCTCAGGAGAGGAGCCGCTCCGGCGCTGGGTTCTCCTGGAGGAGCAGCTCTCTGAGCTCCAGCACCCTCTCAGGAGAGGAGCCGCTCCGGCGCTGGGTTCTCCTGGAGAACTAGCTCTCTGAGCTCCAGCACCCTCTCAGGAGAGGAGCCGCTCCGGCGCTGGGTTCTCCTGGAGGAGCAGCTCTCTGAGCTCCAGCACCCTCTCAGGAGAGGAGCCGCTCGGACGCTGGGTTCTCCTGGAGGAGCAGCTCTCTGAGCTCCAGCACCCTCTCAGGAGAGGAGCCGCTCCGGCGCTGGGTTCTCCTGGAGGAGCAGCTCTCTGAGCTCCAGCACCCTCTCAGGAGAGGAGCCGCTCGGACGCTGGGTTCTCCTGGAGGAGCAGCTCTCTGAGCTCCAGCACCCTCTCAGGAGAGGAGCCGCTCGGACGCTGGGTTCTCCTGGAGGTGCAACTGTCGGAGCTCCAACACCCTCTCAGGAGAGGAGCCACTCTGGATGCCCCTGAGCGAAGAGAGTGCAAGAGAGGGTGAAGTACAGGTTTCTCCAGGCGGCCGTTACACCAGGTGTCCTGGAGGCCTGCAGCTGCTCTTTCAGAGCTGGATTAATGCGCTGCGCGCACACACACACACCCCACAAACTCGTCCTGCAACCCATTCTTCTCTTTCTCTCTCTCTCTCTCTCTTTCATTGAGGCTGAATGCAAGGGCACAAGCTGCCAGTCTGACATGAGAAAGAAAGAGCTACAGGTGGTGGGCACGACGTGGGTTTAGCATATTGATCCTTTGAGAAAGAGAGAGAGAGAGGGGGGGGGGGGGTTGGGGGACAGAGAGAGAGAGAAGGGCTCTCTGTGCGATGAAAGCAGGCGTATAAAGGGCTGCTTCTCCTCGACCTCGAGCCACAAAGACAGAAGAAAAGAGTTTATTCTACAGTGCTCTTCCCTCTCCCTCTCATGCTCCACATGGTTCTGATAGAAGAGCGGTGACTCTCAGGGCACATCCTCTTTAGTGTCTATTAATAACAATACAATTATAAAAAGGCTGTTAAATTTTTTCACAATTTTATTACTCTTATAAAGAAAGTTGTTGAAGCTCAAAGTTACTGTAGATCGTCCTGAAACAGTGGTAGCTCTGGTTGAGAGAGGCAGGTAACTAAGTTAACCCTTACCAGTCCTCTCAGCCACAGCTGGAGAAGCATGCAGTGTAATTGGCTAATGAACAGAGAACAGTTCACCATGGCGCCAGATCCTCTGCAAACCCCCGGAGGAGAGCGCACTCGGATCTGAAAGTGATATATTGATGAGGGACACTCCAGAGCACTCTCGATGAAGAGCACTCAGCAACAACACGATCTTTAGGTCCGAGAATTATCTTCACTGTGAGGAAGAAATCTCTCTCTCTCTCTGATCTTCTCTCTGATTCTGCACGGAGCCGTCGCTGTTAACTCCTTCCTCAATGTGCTGGACCCCCGGGCCTCCAGAACATGCCCCTTCTGCCCCCTCACAGAGACGGTCTTCCACTGCTTCCTAGAGTGCAAGAGACTCACCAGCTTCTTTTAATACAATGAATTGTGTTTCTAACCATTTTAACGAGACTTTCTCAGTCAGCAGGTTCATTCTGGGTGCAGGGTACCAGAAGAGCAGCAGCACTAAATGGCAGCTGCTGAACTTCCTGGTGGGCGAGGCTAAGCTCGCCATCTACGTGAGCAGGAGGAACAGGGTAGAAGGAAGAATAGAGCAGGACGTGGGGATGTGTGCCGCGTGAACGTCAGGTCCAGACTGTGGCAGGAGTTCAGTTTCTACAAGCTGATGGAGAACCTGCAGGCATTCGTAGGGCAGTGGTGCTACGAGGGAGCTCTGTGTGTGGTAGACGAGGGAGAGCTATGATTCTCTGTTTCAGTTAGTTAGAAGGGTCCTATTATTTGTTGAGCTTTTGTTTTTTTATTTTGTCTTTTTTTGTGAAAAAATTGATGGAAAAATGTAAATGTTGAACGACTCAATAAAGTCTTTTGTAAAAATAAAAAAAGTCTCTCTCTCTCTTTGCTGGGCCAATATCAGCCAGTCATCCAGTATAATGGGCCTAAGCAACCTCAATCATCTTGAGAAGGTGTGAGGTACAGCTAAATCACCTTGTGAAGGTTTGAAGGTATAGAGACAATCCAAAGGGGAGGACAAAGTACTGATACACTCAACATTCGAGGCAAACCGAAGGGGTCTGTACCGAGAGAGTATATTCATGTTAAGTACACATTCTTCAGATCACTTGTAGCAAACCAATCATCTGGACGGATTAATGGACCTTGCGTCTGAAGACATTGTTTTGAAGAAGTATAAGGAGACGAGTGTTCAGATGATGGATTGGATACAACCTGCCCTTGCATTACATTTACATTATATTTACATTTATGCATTTGGCAGACGCTTTTGTCCAAAGCGACTTACAGAAGGGGAAATCGCCAATGCACCTGGGATTGATCCCAGAACCTCATACATGCAAACCATGTGCTCTACCACTGAGCTACACCCCACCATTAGGGAACTGGAATGTTTTGGGCTGTAACCCTCTTTCCATGTCGACAGGAGGGACCGGCACAATTGCAGCCAACGTAAAGGGGAACTGATCTCCTCGCATAGGCTGGGCCTCGGTGGGCGAGAAAGAGGTTGTAAGACCCCGTTGACCCTGGGAGGCTTGACAGCCATGGCGGAAAGTGTGTATGAGCAATGGGAAGCTCCCAACAAGCTTCCTAAACTTATGGCATCATACGCACTTCACCGATAGTTAGCAGACTTAGTCGTGGGGTCCACAGGGAGCCTAGATAGAGTCTTACCTCGACATTCAGGCTCAACCTTGGAGCAGCATTCGGTTCCAGCTGAAGAAGTCTCACTCGAGGCTGAGAGCCATCTGGGCTGCACTGCATCAAACGCCACACCCTGGATTGTGACCGAAACGAGAGCTGCATTCAAATCTGCAATGCAAGCCTCTTGACTGTGCACATAACCCAGGAAGTTTAATTTTTAATCTGACCTGTGGGTTCGCTGCCTGATTGTGGTGGCACCCCCTCCCTCCAAGAGGGGAAATGGGCTGGTGGCGAAGCCCGCACGGTAACTGGACTCTCTGGGGCGCCTGTCCTAGGGCCACTTGAAATAGAACATCTTCCCCTGATGATGTTGGGGGGGCCCTGGACAAGACTGCTCCTCCATGGACTCCTCGTAACCGCTCTTGGTCGGTGTCTCTCGACGTGAAGGCTGATGATCAGGGGAGGTTTTCTCCAGCATCGAGAAGGCAGTGGGGGGCGTTGTACATGGCTTCATGAATTCTCCCAGACTCTCCGCCTGTTTCTTAATCGTAGAGACTCGCGACTTAAGATCATCTACAGCGACACCGAAGAGGCCATCTGGGAACACAGGTGAGTTGAGGAAATGGCATGCAGTGCAGTGACAGCTTGACCCGCCACAGCATAAGCCCTCGAAGTCAGGTCCAACGACAGGCTTAGCTGGTGGGATGAAGGCCTCGGCTGTTCACGCCAGGCGGCAGGGTTACCCGGGCATAAGTGCACCACCAGTGCCTGCTCTACCTGGGGAATCACTTCATACCCCCTAGCTACCGAGCCGACAAGGGGAGCGAGAGAGGGGAGACTGACCAACCTCGCTTTCAGAGGTGCCTTCCAAGTTTGGGTCAGTTCTCAGGAACAAAGGACTTGCAGCTGCAGGGTATTATACTGGCGTTACCCCACAAACCAGGCGTCCAGCTTGGAGCCACCTGCAACCCAATTTCTCTGCCAGCCTGGGTAAGCAACTCGGCCATCTCCTCTGTAGCACTATCTGCCGTCACACCAGAGGGGGAGAGCGATGTGCAGTCTACTTCAGGACATGCGTCGTCTCTCTCCGATGCAGCAGGGGAAATCACATCATCAGGCTCACAGGAGTCTTCAGATGCAAATATCACTTTATCTGTTAACTTACTGTGGTGGATAGTGCACCAGGGGAGCAGAAAGAACGGCGCACGCAACCCTACCCGACTTCTCTGGATGCTGGAAACATGCATTCGTCAACCTTTACAGGCGAGAGTTACAAAATCTTTGGTGGCAGCCTGAAATACGCCAACCTCATCCTGGAGCGTGCAGCCGCTCCGGCTATAGAACTACACTGGTTACCGTCGACTCACCAGATCTCTCCAAAATCCACACAAAGAAATAGTCCAACTAATTTTTGTGGTTGTCTCTCACTGCGAGTCGCTTAGGTGTCGAGAGTAGGCTCCAGCATGATAAAATAAAAAAACCGTGTCACGCTTGCATCCGCGGCAACGTGATCACGTGACCATCAGCGCGTTCGCTGATTGGAATATTGAAAAGAGTGTGGTGAGAGTAGAGAGCTCCCATAGTCATTACCTACAGAAGTCAGAGTGACCGACTGATGGGGAACTCCCGCGAGGTCCTGCAGCAGGGCAACCTTTAAAGCGCTTCGGCTGAACACAATTGATATGACGCCTTTGTTCTCTACGATTTATTCCTAAACAAGCTGCAAAAACTGATTCGTTTTGTTATTCCATACAAACAAACACTTTAGAAAAAGTTGCAAGCCTAACCCAAAAACAAAATACATGTTTAGGTAGTTTTAGTCTCATTTTATTTACTCAGGAATTCTTGTCATTTCCTTTGCTCAGCAGTAAAATGCTATTATTATAAAATAATTAGTTTTTATAGTTACTTCTTTGTTCTCCTTAAATTTGAACATGAAATATCAAGTTCTGCCCCTTTAAAATTTCAAAACACTTCACTAGAATTTTTATCTTGTTTTCATGACTAGTTTTTTTTTATGCCGCTCGATTCATGCAAAGTAAAGCCAATGACAGCATCTTGATCCAAACACAAAATGTGTAATTTTTAGTGCTTTTCTTTATATTTTTCAATGTTTTAATTTTTTTATTGTCCTTTAAGTGTTTTCCCAGTAAACTGACCCAAACACAAACTGTTTTCTGAGTTTCTTTGTTGGATTCTTATTTTTGCTCATCTTTATGCAACTTAAAGTTGTACTCAAAATGTTCCTCATTACTTGGAACTAATTCACATCTGAAGGAGTTATGAAACTATGTAAAAAAAATAGAAAGAAAAACAAACTTCTTAATATTTGCATTTCAACATATTTCACATCTGATTCGAAAGCTGATTCATGTTACCTCTAGAATTATTTTCTTAAATCTAAATAAATTTCTCCACATAAGAACTCACACCGCATCAACTCAAACAGGAACACCCAATGCATGTTTATGATTTTTCTGAACACATATACACACATACGCACGCGCGCTCTCACTCACACACACACACACACACACACACACGCGCACACACACACGCACACACACAGCAAGAGAGAAGGATCTCTGAAATGTCCTCCCAGATCACGAATGGCACAGCACTATCTGTCTAGAACACGAGGGATGGAATAACCTCAGAACATGCTCCTCCATTCCTCAACATATCTTCACCAGGAAGCAGCGGTGAAGAGAGAACATCTCAAAGCAAAAAAACAAAAAAAGTGAAAGCTCAGCACTAGAAGCTTCTGATCCAAAACATCTTAATCAGAACCACTGATCTCTAACATTCCTCACTCTTGCTGGAGCAAACCCTTCAGAAGCTTCATTTCAACCATCCACCGCTGCCCCAGCGAGCGCCAGCTTCCACAAATACTCTAAAATATTAACAAACATATTTCTGTTTCGTTTAAATAAAACTCTCACAGACTCCTGAACACAAATCTCTCTAGAGGTTCCTCTCCTCAGCTCGGGTTCAGAGAGAAGATCTCGAGGAGGAGAGAGAGAGATGAGAGCACACTGCTGATATCCCGAAGGCCGGACAGGAAGTGCATGCAAAGCTTCTGGAGAGAGGAGTGGGCTCAGTACGGGATCTGGTTCTGGTAGTACTGCAGCATGTCGTAGGTTTTGCTCCTGGAACAGAAACAGATAAATATGAAGAACGTGCAGTAGAACTTCAGGGTCTTGTCGGCTGCAGCTTGCCGTTACCTGCTGCTGAGGAAGCAACGCTCGATCACTTTGATCATGAAGGCCGCCGCCTCCTTCTCGCTCATGTTGGGGTTGAATCTCTGCCTGAACACCAAACAAAAACAATCAGTATTCACCACCCAAGCTTTCATAGGTTTAATAAATCATGAGGAGCTACTTGAGGAGCTTGATGGTCCTGTCCTCTGAAGCATGGCAGCCCTGTGTCCAGCATCAGCGTCACCAAAGACACACCGCGTCCATATAACGGCCTGCAGTGGAGGAGAGAGAGAGAGAGAGAGAGAGGGAAAAAGAAAGAAAGAAGAGAGAGGAGGGTAGAGAGGGGGAGAGAAAAGAGTAGAAGAGAGAGGAGAAGGGGGGGTAGAGTGAGGGAGAACAGAGAGAGGGCATGAGTGGGGAGAGAGGGTAGGGGTGAAGGGAGAGAAGAACGGAGGAAAGAGAGAGGGGGGGAGGCAGACAAATGGGAGAAAGAGAAGAGAGAGCGAGAGTAAAGTGGAAATAGAGAAAAATAGAGGGCAGATTGAGGCGAGGGAGGAACAGATAGGAGATCAGAGAACACACACCTCATGTCTCTGAGGAACACCGGGTGAGGACTCACCTGACCGCCAAGTATCCACGCACACACATCTCCATGAACCACTTAAAGGGCGTGGCCTCCATCTTCCCGCCCATGATCATCACCATCTCGTCTGTCAGCTTGACGTCCGGCTCCCAGCCCAGGTTACCCCCCGGAGAGCTCTCAAACATAAAGCCGAAGTCTGCAGGAGAAAGCTCTCGAGTTAGTGAGCACCATCAGAGCACCGCGTACGACCCGAGCTCCAGCGCACACACCGATGTGGATGAGGTGGCCTTTACTGTCCAGCATGATGTTCCCGTTGTGTCTATCCTTGATCTGCAGCAGGAAGAGGAGCAGGCTGTACGCCGCCATGCTCCGGATGAAGTTATAGCGCGCCTGAGAGAGAGAAAAAGAGAAAAATGAGAGAAAGAGACAGAGAAATGAAAGAGGAGGAGAACAAGATGAGAGAGAGACAGAAAAACAAGAGGGAGAAAGAGAGATGACAGGGAGAGAGTTGAGAAAAAAGAGAGAAAAAGGAGGAGAAAAATAAAATAGAGGAGAGAGGTAGAAAGAAAAATGGGAGAAGTGTGAGAAGAGAGATGAGAGAAGAAGAAAAACGAGCAGAGAAAGAAGAAGAGCATAAGGGTGAGATAGTGACAGAAGAGAGAAAGAGTGGAGAAGGAAGACAGGAGAGCGAGAAAAAAGATAGAGAAGATAGAGCAAAAGAGGGGAGATGGAAAAGATAAAGAAGAAATAAAAATGGGAGAGAAGATAGAGATAAAGAAGGGGGATACAGAGAGAGAGTGAAGGAGAAGAGAAAGAGGTAGAGATGAAAAGGAAAAAGAGAAGGAGATAGAAAAACTGGGAGAGATAAATCTAATTGGGAGAAATAGAGGACAAGAAAAAGAGAGGGAGAAGACAGAGGTGAGAAAAATTGAAAAAGAGGAAAAGAGAGAGGGAGAGACAGAAAAGGCAGAATATTAATAGAAAAACAGAGGCGTTAAAAATAGGGAGAGGAGGAAAAAGAGAGGAAAGAGAAAAGAAAAAAGAAAGAAAGAAAGAGAGGGTAGAGAGGGCGAGAGAAAGAGAGAGAGAGAGAGAGAGAGAGAGAAGGAGGCCGGCTTGTCACCTTCTGGAAGGCCAGCGTGGACTCGTCTCCGTACTGGTTTCTGAAGTAGTCGTACATGCCGAAGTCTGTCTGCCGGCCGAGCTGATCACGGGACTTGCAATCGGGGATGCACTCGATCACGCCACACTGAAACAGAGCACAGCCGTGAGCGGCTCGGATCCTCTGAAACAGCTGGAGCACAGCAAACACAGAGACTCACCCCAGGAGCCGTGGCCACCACTCGGTATGGGAACACAAACAGGTCCAGCCCCACCAGCTGGAAGATGTTCTTGAACAGCCCAATGATCTGCAGCGCCAGCATGTCCTGAGGAACCCACACACGCCTCGGCGTCACCAACAACCCAAACTGCACCAGCCGCAGAACCCCAGGAGATCACCAACATCTCACCTGTCTGCAGTCGTCTCCCACTTTAAAAATGGCCGCCTGCCAGCAGACCTTCTGGGCGGTCGGAGAGCTCTCGTCTCCTTCGTCCTGAGAGTCCGAGGGGCAGCGCAGACCTGCAAATGACCCTCAGATCAGAGCGCCGCAGGAGATATTCTGAGAAAGGACTCGTAATAACAGCAGCTCTCACCTTCCTTCTCCAGCTCGCTCACTCCGCACCTCTTCACCTTGAACTTGGCCAAATACGGGGCTTTAGCGGCGCTGCAAACACAGAAGAACTCTAAAGAACATCATGAACCACTCAAGAACATCTCAAGCACCTCACACTTGCTCTCAGCAGAACATCGAGGAGGTGTTCCTCCTGATCTCCTCATCACCCAATCTGGTATAAATCCCATCTCTGATTTCACTCAGACTGTGACTTCTTACTCTCATAAGATATTTTTGTAATTTCCTGGTCTTTATTTCTGGAGTGAGGAAGAGAAGTGTGGGGTTACCTCTGCATGGGTGTTCCTGACTTGTAGTCAATATCCAGAACGATAGCCTCCGGATTGCTCGGGAGATAGCATCCTGAGAACGAGAAACAGTGCCTGAGAGGAGATCTGAACCTGCTGCACTCTCCGTGTAAAGTTCTGCAGGACATGGAGGAAGGGCCAGCTCTGTATAAACTCATTCTTCATGTACTGCAGACCTCCACACGGGATCAGCGTTGGCGAGTAACGAGGAGAGAGAGAGAGAGCGAGAGGTGCTGACCTGGCTGAACTCTGATCTCCGACAGTGCCTTCAGACACGCTCTCTTACGCTCGTCCCCTTTAGGAACAGGTCTGCAGGAGAAGAAGAGCCAGAGATTAATGAATAAGAGACATGGAGGGAGAGAGAGAAAAAGGGAGAGAGGAAGAAAGAGAGGAGGGTGGGCAAAGAGGAGAGGAAGAGGAGAGAGCTAGAGGTGTAGAGGAGAAAGATAGAGGCAGGGTGAGAGAGAAAGAGGGAAAGAGAGAGAGACACAGAGAAGGTGAAGAGATAAAGAGGAGAGAGTGAAGGAGAGAGACAGGAAAAATAGTGGGGGAGAGAGAGGAAAGAGAGGGAGGGGGAGAGAGAGGGAGGAAGAGAGAGTGAGGGGAGAGATTGAGGGGGGAGAGAGAGAGGAGAGAGAGAGAGAAAGAGCAGGAAAGGAAAGAGAAAAGGGAGGAGAGAGGGAGAAGTAGGGGGATAGAAAGAGAGGGTAGGTAGAGTGGGGAAGAGAGAGAACACACTTGATGATGGCGGAAACATTGGTGATCTTGTTGAAGAAGTCAAACTCGCGCTGGTAGAAGTCTTTGGCGGGCCCTGATAGAGAGTGAGTGATCTCCTCCATCATCTGCTCCAGAAGCTCCCCAATGTCCGCTGCTCCACAAACACAGGCAAGATCATCAATCAATCACGAGCGATCAAATAATCCTCATGCTCTGCTCGCTCGGTAGACAAAGGAAGTGAGCTCAGGGTACGTACGGTCCTTGTGATGTGCCTCCTCGTCCAGGTAGATGTTGGTCTTCATGTTCCAGATGAACTGATGAGCCAGCAGCTGAGACTTCTGCGCCGCCCACAGTATGTACTCGCGCACGTACCCCATCTGCCAATCACAGCACAGGTGAGGATTGCCTGGGGCCACGCGGGCCAGATGTCAGAGGTCAGCAGCCTCACCTTGTCATAGCGCAGCGCCTGAACGATCTGAGGAATGTAGAACAAGATCGCGTCCTGAGAGAGAAACACCCGTTAAAACCTGTTCCTGCTTCCAAAACAACTCTTCCCTGAACGACAGAACGTGACTATTAAAACAACCAAATTTAATCTTTATTCAAATGGAAAGAAACTGTAAAATGACTGAGATAAAACACCTGAACGCAAGTAGAACAACGAGGAAAGAAAACAAGCAAAATAAAACCAAATTTAAGATAATAAATAAAAAAATATTATCAATGAATGTGACTACAAAAAACTAAATAAACTCATTTAAAATACAATTTTAAACAAATACGGAGAAGCAAAAACACACAAAATAAAAGGAAAAGAGAAAAAATAAGAATTTAAAAGGATATAAAAGCTGTGAGTGAATTAAAGCGAACGAGTGAGAGCTGTCGCTGCCCTGCTGGCACGTACCGGAGGGAAGGAGCGCAGCACTTTGACCCCGTACTGAGCGGTGAGCGGGTGAGGAGGGTACATACTGGAGAAGTAAGAGAGCCCTGTGGGGGGGTCCGCAGGGGCCCAGCACAGGATGTGACTCAGTTCCGGAGAGTCGGCGTCGATGGTGTGCCAGGTCACCAGGAACTACAGAGAGAGCGGGAGAGTAAGAGAGAGAGGGATGAGACAGAGATGAGTGAGAGGGATATGAGAGAGCGAGAGAATAGAGAGCGGGATGAGCGGGAGAGAGAGTAGAGGGAAAGATGATGGGGAGGGAGGGAGAGAGAGAGAGAGGGAAAGAAGGGGGGAGACAAAGAGGAGATTGAGAGAGAGAAAGAAGAGATGGAAAAGAATGAGTGAGAGAGAGAAATGGGAGAGAGAGAGGGAGAAAGAAAGATGGGGAGAGAGAGGGGGGGTAGAGGGGAAGAGAGACAGAGGGGGGAGTGAGTGAGAGCGCTGAGCTAGTGTCACCTAACCTTCACTGCCTCAGGAACATCGCTCACAGCGCCGGGATCCAGCCGCACCAGACGCGTCACCTCTGCCACGATAGCGTCTGCATTTTTAAACCTGCGGAGCACAGGGGGCGCTAAAACACAGGCTCGTTGCTCACCGAGTCTCAGAGTGAAATGACTGAAGCTGTAATTCACAGCCAAACCACTAGAGACCACTCATGATGAGGTTTCCAACATGTGTCATTCATAAATGACCTTCATGGATACTCAGAGGTGAATATTTTATTACTCATTACTTTAGGACAGAGAGTAGCGGCCCACACTCGGGCTCTATGCGACAGCCTTTGTAATAAAAAAACATTCTGAATATTAGTTATTTTGTGTGATTAATTTCCATAATCTCAATCTTTTATTTTATCAATTTTTTATTTCTTTTTCTAATTATTTAAACTTTAATCTGTTGTGATGGCAAAACTTTAGTTTTTTAAGTGGTTTAAAACTCGAGTTCAATTGAAGAATTTAGCCATTGAGGCCCCTGCTTGAGGATAATCTTTAAACGACCTGCAGGGGCCCTCAAGAGACTTTCTCATCAGCCCTGCTCATTTCAGCCGGTGTGGTCATGGCGATACCCCGGCAGCGGCGGTACCTGGCGGGCAGTTGCATGGCGAGGTAGGGAGCGATACCCCAGGCCAGGTTAACGTTGTCCTTCCACTGCTTCTCACTCAGGTTGATGTACTTGGATCTCCAGTTGGAGATGCTGGTCTCCACAGACTGCTCCGAGGAGATGGCCAGCTCTTGCGTGGAGAGCGGGTTGTACCAGGTGGTGAGGCGCTCGATCTCACTGGCCTGGAAGCAGAGTTCACACATGTACATTTTCATTAAGGCATTAAGGTGAATAGCTTTTTAGCGGTGCAATTGTCAATGATGCCGTTTTTAATTCTTAATTCTTAGATTTATAGGTCAGGACAAGAGGTAACCCCCGGTGGAGACAGAAGTGAGCAGGTTGTCGTTCACACCAATGTCAAAAATGCTCAGCTTTGGAGGTGAAAAAAAAAATCATGTGTCAACCCGTGGAGCAGCAATGTTTTTTTTCGAAGGTCAATAGTTTTGACCACCAAATAATAACTCTGAGGGGAGTTATTTTTTTATTTGTTTGAGATTTTTTACACTTAAACCTTCAACCAATCAGACATTTGTGCTATGCCTGTGTCCCGCCTGCCTGCACCCATATTTGGTTACCAGGAAGTGATGCACTTCCACAAAGGCGATGGTTGGCTCTGCCCATTTTTAGCCTATTTCACTGATCACACGAACAGTCATGCATGCTACATCCATGTTATATTCAGTGGCTCTGCCCATTATGAGCCTCCTTTACCGTTCATACGAATCATAACGCGAGCTATGTCCGTCTTCTATCTCAGATGGTGAAAATAGTGTTTAGCTCTATGTAAACATGTTTCACATTGCTTGAGTCACTGCAGGATAGCTAAAATTAGCTACTCGGCTACCAATCGTTTATCATTACTAGCTCAGGGGGAGAAGTTAAAACAGTATCCTGACGTAACAAAACCATGTCTCAGAGCTCGGAACTCTTCATCGCTGACTATAAGGAAATAGCATTTATTTAAAAACTAAAACCATTTTAACTCTAAAACTTTCAGTGCTGTTTTATTGTCGCTTCAGCTCTTGTTTGTGAAAACACCAGACACGTTGGGAATAGATGAGAGAAGCGAGGAGTTACCAGCAGAGCCAGCAGCAGGGTCCGGCGCTTCATGTAGTACTTGTGGAGCTGCGTTCCTCGGTTGCTCTTCTTAGACATGCCTGCAGAGAAAAAAAACAGCACATGGTGTCAGGATCGACTCCAACCTCCTACCCCAGCCGGGGCTAGAATCCTGCAGCTGACCAGCAAGCTTAGCTATGCCTGGAGCTGTTCGGATCTTCTGCTTAAAAGGAACCTGATTCTAGAGTTTTAGCAATGCTGACCGGACTCGAGGAGATCTGAATCTTATCTTAACACTCCAGAGTTCAAACTCCAGCATGTTTGAGGGCGAGTAGGGGCGTTAGCTCTGGACTCTACCTGATTTCTTGGAGGTGGTGGACATGCCGCTGGAAAGCGGGTAGGTGTTGATCCAGCCCTGTGCACTCTGCTGCCGCGCCCCAACCGCCACCGCCGCATCCATGGTGCCCCGTGGGTCGGCCGCGTTCATCACAGAGAGGCTGTTCAGAGATGGGTCCTGGTTGTCTGTGGAGGAACGGATCAAGGTAGGGTTGAGAGGAGCACCGAGAGGAGCTCTGCAAACCCTCCGTCAGCTCCTCTGCTCTCAAACATCACTCTAAACATGAGCTCTTGGAGATAACGGCCAGAGATACGGAAGCAGTGCCCCCTGCTGCACCCATAATACCAGAGCCAATCAGGCTGGAGTCTGGAAGCGGAGCAGCAGATTGGTGGGCAGGACATGAAAGAGGAGCCCAGCTAACACAAGCACCTGTTCCTCATTACTATTATTGATTTGTTTCTCTCATTCCAGCACTTTCTCACAGTTCGAGGGGGCCCGGGGGCGATGGAGGGCACTGAGGGGCCAATGAAGGGCGATCAGGGACCGATGGAGTCGCTCGCGCACACGGGGATGATCATGCATTTATCATGAGAGCGCTAGTGTTCTGATGAACTCGATGGAGTTAGAGGTAGTGGCGGTTACGAGGTGTGTGGGGGAGGGGTTAACGAAACGGGGGCTCGTCAGTTTGAGGTTAGAGGAGCCGTTCAGACCAGCGGGTCCTTTCCGGCCATCAGGGAGCTTCCGCAGCTCCACCGGATCCGCTCCGGGGTTTCCAGGCAGTTTGAGGCTCAAGAGAGGGTTCAGACTCGAGGGTTTAAACTCCAGCTCCTGCAGCGCACCAATAACAGCCCAGTAGAGCAAACTAAAAAAAATACACATGATAAAAATTATTAAAAATTAAATTACAAAAAAACAGCTGGATCCAAAACAAAAATATCAATAAATAAAACAATTCCCTAAATAAAATAATTATTTACAGAATGAATTCACCAAAAATACTTCAAAATATTCACTTAATACACACTTAAAACATTTAAATAAAACTAAATGTATTAAAAAAAATCACAAATTATTAAAATAAAATGCAAACACACTTTAAACAAAAAAAGACATAAAATTTAAATTAAACTAAATAAACAGAAAGAAAGCAAACATTTTAGACTTATTAAAAACCATTTTGCTTTATAAACTTTATGTTCCACGTTTAAAAAAAAAAAAAATCACTTAATAATTTTTCAATGCGCATTAATTTTTTATTAAAACAGAAAAACTGCGTGAATAATTAAATGAAACATCCAAATAAATAAAACAAAAATCATGTAATTACTCTAAAAAACTAAAATGCATGTTAAAATAGAACAAACAATATTTATTTAAAATTAAAATAAAATAGGCAAAAAAAACCAATATGCTAAAATTAAATAAACAAAAAAACCTAACACAGCAGAATAAATAAACTAAGTAATTAACTAAACTAATTATCCAAACAAATGTTGCAAAATTATTCAAATAAATCTAAATTAAACTAAAAGTATTAAAGAAAAACAAAAAAAAAGAAAACTTAACAGAAAATATAAATAAAACAAAATGTATTCACTGAATATAAATCTAAATAAAATAAGATTTTTAAAAAAATAAAACAGAATAAAAAAAATTATTTATTAACATACATATAAATAATTATATATATATAAATCTAAACTAAAAAAACAAAAAAATCATTAGAAATTAAGTTACAAATCAAAACAAAAACTATTTAACACATTTTAAATATGGATTTGATTATTTAAGACATATAAAGTAAAAATTTTTTAAATGAATGTAAAACAAAATAACAAATAAATTAATAAATAAAATAGAAGACAGTAAATTAGCTGATCTTTGGGGATCACAGAAGCTCTGGAGCCTGCGCTTCTAAACCCTCCGGAGCCTCAGGAGGAGCTGCAGCCGAGCGCTCCCCGAGAGGGGGCTGGAGCACGGGTGGAGCCCGGCGGCCGAGGTTCCTGTAACTACAGACTGAGAAACGCGTCCGTCCAGATGAGAGGCGTGCAGTTGCTCAGTACAGCGCTTCAAATTTGCCGTCATGCAAATTTGAGCGGCATTTTCATGCTCCAGCTGCACTGTGTTGGCGCAGCGGTAGCAAGAGAGGCTTACTTAATATGGATATCGGAGAAGTGCTGGAAACGATTAGCGATCCGAAAATCCCGGCAGATAGGGAGCTTTGAGGGGGATTGGCACCGAGCTCACCCGGGGGCACCAGCTGGCTAGCAGCTAGGTACTTCTTATCCGAGAGGATGCTGGCATAGAAGCGCGTCATGACGCTGATGTCCTCACGCAGGCGCTTGTCTCCCTGTGTTGGGAACTTGGAGGCCACGCTGAGCGGAGAAAGAGAGAGAGAGTGAGCGACGGCTCCATCTCAGGAGAGACTGACGAACAGAGAGGGTGGAACCTGAAGTAGTCGAAGGCAGTGGAGTAGATCTTCTCCCTCAGGACGTTCCTGATGGTGCTGTTTGTCACCACGTCCGAATGCAGCAGAGAGAGCCCCAGTGTGAGCAGCCTGCGCCAGAAGGAGTTTAACACCACTAAAATACAAACAGTACTGGTTTCTGGGAGAGAAGGAGAGCACGGGCACCTAAAGCGTGGGCCGATGGCGGCCACATGTCGGTTGAGGCTGCTGCGTGGCCCTCCGACGCTGAGCGAGAGAGAGCGCTGCAGCAGAGTGCCGAAGATCTCCACCTGATCCGCACTGCTGTACTTGGCGATCTCGAAGCGCTGTACCAGGAACTGACAAGGAGAGAGATCTTCCTCAAACTCGAGAACACACAGCTGCGCTTCATTCAGCTCTCTAGTGCCACTGCTCTCATGCCCCTGAGCCTGCACGCACACGCGGGACTCACCTCAATCCAGATGCAGTGTGGCGTGATGTTCGGCGGCCGGGGGATGGGTTGACTTTCCTCGGAGGCGGCCAGCGGATCGGCTTCCAGCTGCGCATCTGAGAACAGCCCCATCTTCAGATCCACCGTCATCTGCCACGCTCCCGCCATCTCCCGCATGAACTGAGAGAGAGAGAGAGAGAGAGAGAAAGAGGGAGGAAGGGGAGGGAGGAGAGAGAGAGGAGAGGGAGGGAAAGAAGCGGAAAAATAGATATGGCAAAGAAGTGGGGAGGAGAAGGGGGAAAGGAGTGGCGAGAGAGAAGAGAGAAAGAGGAGAGGATGGAGAGAAAAGGGAGAAAGAGGAGAAAAGTGAGAGGGGGGATGAGGGAAACGAGGGGGGAGATGAGAAAAGAGAGCGAAAGAGTAGAACTCAAACTCTGCACACTAGAGCTGTGTGAGGAGTCTCCATCCTCGTCTGGATAACCAATCAGTGGGCACGCTCAGACTTACAGGAACCTCAACTCCGGTTCTTCCAGCCAGGAGCCACTCCCAGCAGGCAATGGCAGTCTCCATGCCATTCTCGGTGAACATCTTCAGAGGTGACCAGCACAGGTGATGCAGTAGCTGAGGGTCCCATTCTAAAAACAAGCACAGCATCAAGAACCATCAGAGTGATGAAGAAAAGAAACCATCCTCTTCAGCACAGACCCGAGATCTCTTGTGCACTTGGATATTATCTCCCATTCGTTCCTTTTTTGTTCCTTCGTATAAATCATCTAAATCAAGCTTCACCTGTCTCTCAATAGCGTATGCTGCTGCTGTGGAACCCTTCTATAATATTACACCGCCCTAATAACTCCCGTTTGAGCACTTACAATGAACCTACAACAGGGGGAGGAGTTTACAAGAACTCTGCACTCAGAGGAAGAGGAGCTCTCTTCACAGCATCTTCCTAGTTCACTTTGAGCAGAATGCATACTTTTCATTCAAAATCTCTTCAGGTGTATCACCAAAGCTTTTGTGCGCACCAACAGACTGCTTGGAGACTCGTTTCTGCAAGCATCAGCCGTCGATACGGACAGAACACGTTACTTAATAAAAACACCTCAAAAAAGCTCAAACCCTCAATCAAAACCTAGGAGCAGATCTTCTTCCTTTCTTGATCCAGTGTTTTTGGTGTCACGATTTACATCAGACGTTTATCAGCAAACGCTGAACATTTTTACATTTTGGGCCCATATTTCCACAAAGTCTTAAGATTGAAATCATATTAGAGAGAGAGAGAGGAGAGAGAGAGAGAAGAGAGAGAGAGAGAGAGAGAAGGATAACATCTCTAGAGCCCTTATTAGCATCTGACTAAAAAGTTCCAACTATAACACCACCTCAGAAACCTAACATTTGCTATCGATGTATGTGTGTCCATAGCACGAAAACTCGTCTCGTCTTCTCCTGCTTATCCGGGGCCGGGTCGCGGGGGCAGCAGTCTAAGCAGGGATGCCCAGACTTCCCTCTCCACGGACACTTCTTCCAACTCCCCGGGAGAGATCCCGAGGCGTTCCCAGGCCAGCTGGGAGACATAGTCCCTCCAGCGCGTCCTGGGTCTTCCCCGGGGCCTCCTCCCAGTGGGACATGCCCGGAACATCTCCCCTGGGAGGCGTCCAGGAGGCATCCGGAACAGATGCCCAAGCCACCTCAGCTGACTCCTCTCGATGTGGAGGAGCAGAGGCTCTACTCCGAGCTCCCCCGGGTGACGGAGCTTCTCACCCTATCTCTAAGGGAGCGCCCAACCGCCAACCGCTCATTTTGGCCGCTTGTATCCGGGATCTTGTCCTTTAGGTCATGACCCAGAGTTAATGGCCATAGGTGAGAGTAGGGACGTAGATCGACTGGTAAATCGAGCCTTTCGGCTCAGCTCCCTTTTCACCACAACAGACCGATACAGCGACCGCATCACTGCAGATGCTGCACCGATCCGTCTGTCGATCTCGCGCTCCATCCTCCCCTCACTCGTGAACAGGACCCCGAGATACTTGAACTCCTCCACCTGAGGCCGGAGCACTCCACTGACCTGGAGAGGGCAGGCCACCTTTTTCCGGTCGAGAATCATGGCCTCAGACTTGGAGGTGCTGATCCTCATCCCAGCCGCTTCACACTCGGCTGCAAACCGCCCCAACGCACGCTGGAGGTCCAGGCCCGAAGAAGCCAACAGGACAACATCATCCGCAAACAGCAGATGTGAAATCCTGAGGTCCCCGAACTGGACCCCCTCCGGCCCCCGGCTGCACCTAGAAATTCTGTCCATAAAAACTATGAACAGAACCGGTGATAAGGGGCAGCCCTGCCGGAGGCCAACACGCACTGGGAACAGGTCTGACTTTGTGCCGGCAATACGGACCAAGCTCCTGCTCTGGTTGTACAGGGACCGGACAGCCCTTGCACGAAAACTAATAACACTAATTTGGTTAACACCGATATTCTGATCAATATAAAATTAGTTAACAAATTATGCAACTCAAACCATACTCCCTAAAATTTGGACTCATAAAGATCAGATCTCTTACACCAAAAGCAGTAATCATAAATGAATAAATCTCAGAACTTAACCTTGACATACTATGTCTAACTGAAACCTGGCTCACTCCAAACGATTATTTTGGATTAAATGAGGCAACACCCAGAAATTACTGTTATAATCATGAACTGCGCTCAACTGGTCATGGTGGGGGTGTTGCCACGACATCTAGAAATACCCTAAACACAATAAAAAAAAAAGAACATAAACTTAAATCTTTCGAAGTAATTGTGCTCCATATTACACCGGCAGTATCAAAACAAAGACAATCAAAACTAAATTAAAATATATCTGTTTAATCTAGCATTCGATTAATTGGCTCCAGGGATTTGTCCAAACATATCTGGTATCTGAGCGCTATAAACTTACAAACTGTTGAAAAAACAATGTGGTTTAATGTTCCTCTCTAACCTCTCCTCATCATTTATCTCTCATCCTGCAGCTGATGCTGATCACCTGTTTGTTGTCTGTTACATTTTTCTAACTATTGTTTTTTTGTTTGATAGTTTGTTTTGTTTTGTTTTTTCAGGTGCTGTCCGGCGAACTTTTCGTTGATAAATCTTAAGTTTTAATATTCTTTATGCTGGGGGGGTGATTAGCACCTGCCTCAGTCAGCGAGGACTTTGAGAAGCTGCTTTGAAAGTAACTGCTAAAAAAACTAGATGGAAACTTGAGGAGAGAAGAAATTGAGGAGAGAAGATTAAGGAGGAGAGAAGAGAGCGAGAGATAGCGAGAAGGAGAGCCAGAGAGGGAGACTTATATCCTTACAAACACAAAGATAAAACAAAAAAACTAGATTTACTTCATTTAAAACTAATAATAAGTAATGAATTACTCGTAGACCTGGAGGATTTAGAGCACCAACCCTTCGCTCTCTAGTTTTCAGCAGATGTTTGTTCTCATTTTTTAGCTACTTTGAGGATTTTTCTTTGCTCTTTTAGAAAGCTTTTCACAGCAGAACACATGATAAATCGATTAAAATGTGAATTTTCAGGCCAATTTAATTCTCAGCTCAGATTGTCCAAAACATCAAGAACTGTTCAACAGAGCATAAAAGCTTTTCATAACCTTGCTCTTTGAGGCTCCCAATCAGTCATGGAGCTCAAACCAGAATTTCATGAGGCACAGAGCATCTCCTCCTTCAGGTGTGATTATCTAAATCAATCAATCAGTTTTTATATAGCGCTTCTTTAGCAATTGCTTTCAAAGCAGCTTCACAAAGTCCTCGTGAGGATCAGGTCGAGTAAATAGGAGTTCCCTCTGTGAGGGGACTCTCGCTGACTGAGGCAGGTGCTAATCACCTCCCCAGCATAAAGAATATACAAACTTAATATCCATCGACGAAAGGTTCGCCAGACAGAACCTGAATAAACAAAACAAACAAAGACAAAACAGGAACTAACAAATGGAGAAACAACGGTTAGAAAACACAGACAACAAACAAGTGATCAGCATCAGCTGCAGGATGAGAGATAAACGATGAGGATAGGTTAGAGATGAACATTGAACCACATTGTTTTTTCCCAGCGATGGGTTGCAGCAGGGAAGGGCATCTGCTGCGTAAAACATATGCCAGAGAGTTGGCGGTTCATTCCGCTGTGGCGACCCCGAAAGGGAATAAAGCCGACATGAAGATGAATGAATGTTTTTTAAGAGTTAATATGTATATAATGCTCAGACACCAGATCTCTTTAGACAAATACCAAGAGATAATTATTCGAACGCCAGATTAAACATATATGTTTTTAATTTAGTTTTGAAATCTGTGAGTGTAGCTGAGCTGCGGACAACATCCGGGAGTTTATTGCAGAGCTTCGGGGCTTTATATGAGAACGCTCTTCCACCTCTTGTGGATTTACTAACCTTCGGTACAATCAATAGTCCTGCTTCTTGTGATCGGAGAGAGCGAGCTGGAATATATCGTGATAGGAGACTGCTCAGGTAGAACGGAGACGAGCCATTCAGAGCCTTAAAGGCAAGGAGCAGAATCTTGTAGTCAATGCGATATTGTACAGGATCATATTTCTTTGTTCTTGTGAGAACTCTAGCTGCTGCGTTCTGGACTAACTGTGATTTCTGTAGCGTGGCGGCCGAACAGCCGGCTAACAGAGCATTACAATAATCCATTCTGGAGCTCATGAAAGCATGCACTAATTTTTCTGCATCTACAATAGACAGCATGTTCTGCACTTTAGCAATGTTCCTGAGGTGAAAGAAAGCAGTCTTAGTAACATAAGAGATATGGTTCTTAAAAGTCAGTTCACTATCTATAATAACGCCAAGATTTTTAACTGTAGTGGAGAAATTAACAGTGTGTCCCCCCGGTTCCATTTGTAAAACTGAGAGATTCTGTAATTGTTTTTTAGAGACAATAAGTAATATCTCTGTTTTATAGGGATTTAGCATAAGGAAATATTCATTCATCCAATCATTGATATCAGCGACATATTCTGAGATCTTATTTAGCTTTAAAGGGTCGTTAGGTTTTGCTGAGATATAGAGCTGGGTGTCGTCTGCATAGCAAAGGAAACTAACCCCATGTCTTCTAAATTAGTGGTTTAATTACTGCATGTTTTAGCTGTTTGGGAACGTAACCTAGCAATAGAGATGAGTTTATAATATTTAGAAACGGTTCTTAAGCTATTTGTAGCAATTCTTTCAGTAATTTTGTTGGTATAGGATCTAGCATGTTGTTGATTTAGATGCTGTGATTATTTTAAGCAGTTCTTTCAGTTAAATATTTGAAAAATTTTGCAGCGAGTGAGTCAAAGGCATATAATTTGAGTTAAGCTGCATAGATTGAATATGAGTTTTAGTAATTTTGCATCTAATAGAGGTAATTTTATTTGAGAAATAATTCATAAAATCACTGCCGCTAAATTTTATAGCTGCATTTTAATCTGTCGATGTTTGACTGTTAAGTAGTTTGATTTGTTTCTATTTGTAGTATATTTATAGATGTGTCCACTAGGTGTCAGTGGGTGCGGGAAGTGGGTGTTAACAGCAGCATAAAAGCCAGTGGGGAAATGGCTAAGTGAGTTGTTGTGTTTGGCATGCCAGGAGAGCACTCTTTACAATGTGTTTGGGTGGCTCAAATAAATGCAGAAAGATACCCGCTGTCTCTCTTCATTCTTGGCCTTACTATATTACACTATTAATTTGTGATAGTAGTTAGTTCTTGCAGTTTTTAGTGCTAGTCTATTTTTACACATGCTCTCTTTCCAGACAATTTTGAATACTTCCAATCTAGCTTTTTTCCATTAATGCTCATAGTTTCTGGTTTGTCTTTTTAGCACCTTTGTATTATCATCAGACCACAGGGTGGCCTGTCTATCTCTGACTTGTTTACAAGCGGGGCTACATTGTCTAGGGTGCTAGCGAGAATATTATTCAAACTGTAGATGATTGTTTCAAGTTCATTTTCATCTGCAGGTACACTAGAAAGGTGAGTAATATCTGGTAGGTTTCTTATAAATGCTTCTTTAGTATTTTGGTTTATATTTCTCCCTAGTTGGTAGCGTTGAACGTTACTGCTAATGTTTATAGTATGCATAGCACAAGATACAAGATAGTGGTCTGAGATGTGCTCACTTTGAGGCGATATAAACACAATTTCTTTAAATCCGCAAAAGTAATACATCTAATCCTCACTCTTTTTTTTGAGTCTCCAGAGAGTCGAGATGTTCCTCGTGGTGTCTGAACTCAAGTGTAAAAGGGTGTGTGCAGCATGCCTTTAGAGCTGATGAGTAGAGCAGCCAACTTGAACATGGCTTCAGTGAAGGCTTCGGGCTGCGCTGCGTCCAAAGCGTCGCCCATCTGCTGAATCATCAGCTTGTTCAGATCTGAGCTGCTGCGTGTGGCCTCGGAGAAGTGGATCATCCCTGCCACCTGAAAAAGCAGATCGCGAGGGGTAAATCCAACCTCTCTCTCTCTCTCTCTCTCTCTGAGATTACCCAGCAGCCCCCGCACCTCTCCAGCGTAGCGGTTCCTCAGGTTCAGCGAGGCCATGAAGTTAGAGTAGTCCTTCTTCACACAGGCCGGCCGCTCAGTCAGTTGCATGCTCTGAAACAGTGAGCACAGGTGTGAGCCACGCTCAGGAGCCTCCAGCAGCTTCACCCAAAGACCCCTGCTCTTACGCCGAGGCTGGTGTTCTGCCTGTTGTACCCCGCGAAGTGCAGGATGCTCTCGGTAGCCATGGCAAGCCCAGTGTGCTGTGAGAGACCCGACACCCAGTTCTGGTGCTTGTTCAGGTACTCCTGCAGGAACAGAGCCGGACTCGTGAGGAGAGAGGCAGGAGAACACGGTTACCAATCTCTGAGAGGGAGCCGTGCAAACCTGTAGGTGGGACTTGGTGACCGACGGAGCCCACTTCATGGCCTCCTTCAGTATCTCCCCACAGCGAGCTGCGAAGTCCTTCACAATGCTCTGCGTCACAGCAAGAGAGAGAGAGAAGCGCATCAGGCACTTTTTTCAAACCCTCAACAGAAAAATAGCTGAAAATATAAGTCTGCTGGTATGGTTGCTAGGGTAATCAATCTGGTTGCTATGGAAGGGTCAGTGACGCCATGTTACTTTTTGCTTAACAAAACCAAAAAGCAAACCTCTCTACACTTTAATTTTGTAAGTTGTGTAATAGATTTGCTGGTATGGTTGCTAGGGAAAACACTTTGGTTGCTATGAGGGATCTTTGCCATCGTGTTCCACCAGTTTCTAAGAGGAATATAAATCTACTCCCACATCTCTAAGACTTTTCTGCACAACACTGATCATCGATCGATTCCTTGATGAGGACAAATCATCTGCAATATAACTGAAGAGAACTGGAGAAAGAGTTCCAAAAAGAAGTTCATGGTTGCTATGGAGAGATCTGTGATGTTACATTTTGTTCCCTCAGTTTCTAAGAGGAATAACTACTCCCACATATTTAGGATTTTCCTGAGCTGAAATATAGATCTGTTCTAACAGTTGCTAGGGTAAACAGTCTGGCTGCTACAAAAAGCAACCCTCTTAACACCCTGATTTTTCAAGCTGTGCAATAGATCTGCTGGTACGGTTGCTAGAGTAAACACCATGGTTGCTATGAGAGGATCTGTGATGTTAATGTTCCCCTTATTTCTAAGAGGAATATAAAACAACCTCCATATCTCTAGGACTTTTCAAAGCTGATATATAAATCTGCTAGTATGGTTGCTAGGGTAATCAGTTACAACTGATTGCCTTAAAGAGATAAACAGCAACCCTCTCTTTGGATTTCTATATGGAATCTCTAGGATTTTTATGCGCAATAACACTGATCATCGATCGATTCCTTCACGAGATGAAATCAATGACAACATTACTGAAGTTACATCGGCCTGTTTCTTGAGTAAGGGAACCAAAAAGATTAAAGTTTAGCTTTTTAAAGCTTGCTAGGGTAAACACTGTGGTCGCTATGGATGATATATTGTGCTCCCCTGGTTTCTAAGAGGAATATAAAACTACTGCCATATCTTTAGAATTTTCCTAGGCTGAAATAGAGATCTGCAGATTTGGCTGCTAGGGTAAAAAGTCTGGTTGCTAGTGAGGGGTCAGTTCCGCCATCTCTTTTTTTCTCGTCAAAGAAAGATGAAAAACAACCCCATAGACATATTTTTATTAAAGCTGTGCAACAGGTCTGCTGACATGGTTGCTAGGCTAAACATTGTGGATGCTATGGAGGGATCTGTGTTTGTCATTATGCTCACCCAATATCCAAAAGAAATATAAAAAAGCACCCCCATCTTTAGACTGTTCCTGAGCTGAGATATAGATCTGCAGATATGGTAGCGAGGGAGGGTTTGATGGTGACACCATGAAGGTTTTTACTCATCACAATAAGACAAAAAGCAACCCTTTTGACCCTTAATTTGTAAGCTGTGCAATAGATCTGCTGGTACGGTTGCTAGGGTAAACACTGTGGTTACTAAGGAGAAATCAGAACGTTGGACATAATGTTCCCCCAGTTTTTAAGAGTAATATTAAACTATTCCCACATATTTAGAACTTTCCAAAGTGGATAAAAAAGTTCTGCAGAAAGGTTGCTAGGATAAACAGTGTGGTTGCTAGGGAAGTATTAAAAAAAAAAAGAAGCTAAGATCAGCGATGACCCGTGTAAGGAAAGTCTCTCCAGTCACCACGCCGCACATTACTACGTTCTCTCCCAGACCAGATGTTGGAAATAAAACATTTAGTCCGCCTCACACCCAGCAAAAGGGCATCCTGGCACCAGCTGGAGGTCAGAGACAACCACTATCTTTCACACCCCCGCGGGAGGATTGTCAAAGTGACGGTCTCCAGGTTCTAACAAGGCGCCAGGAATTCACAAAGCTCAACGTCTGAAGCTCCTTGGCTGGATATTTTACGCTGGCTTCTCAACACATTACAGAGGAAGAGAGACTGATATGTACATTTATGCACCTATACCCTTGATTAATAATCGTATCATGCCTTAATTGGTACTGTGTAAACTGAGAACTTATATCTAGGCTTGACCAGTTAGCAAGAACGAATGAATGGATGAACGGATGTTTGCAGTCTTACATTAGTCGTGTTTAGTATCATTCTGCTGGAAATATTATTTCTGGAATGATGATTTTTAGTAGAAAGTTACTTGATATTCCCTTTATTAGATATGATCACTTGTATTAAGTGATACGAAACATAAGGGCTGCTTCAGCCCTGTGCTTGAGTCCATGACATCATCACAGCTCGATTTCAGAGTAACCTCATTGGCGAAGATCGGCGAGGCAGAGCCCCGCCTGCTACCTCTAGAGGGCCTGCACAGAAGTGCATATTCTCTACACTTGACACTTTTCTTCTGTTCTCTGCTCTTCTTTGTACTCTCTATCTCTGTTCTGCTCTCTCCCTGTTTGCTCTCTCTCTTCTCCTTCATCTTCGTTGGCGCTGTATTAAAACAGCAAACTCCCAAACGGACAAATCGACAAGCTTTCCACGAAGCAAACTCGAACTCAAAGCTCCAGACAACGCTTTACGAGTCACCAAAAGCTTGATCCGAATCGCGACTCCTGAACCGAATGAACTCTACAACTCACATGAAACTCCACGGATTCTCCGCGTTTCTTCAGAGTTTGATTCAATCATTTCATCATCAACTCAGCCATCTTCGCACGGACGACGCAAGGAACCTTACCGATCTAAAGAACTTCCAGAATACGGTAGAAAGCGCATTTATCACTTGCTGACGGTGCGATCAATTCATAGCTGAACACCATGAATTGTCTTTGAGACAGATGTTTGATGAGATTCACAATTAAGGGTTATCAGTTTAAGTTGTTTAATATTAGATTTCAGAACAATGTTGCCACTCATTTCATCTCTCGCTGCGTGCATGTGAGTGTTTGTGTTTATCGTCCTAGTTAGTGATAGTTAGTTCATGTGTGTTTTAGAATAGACAATAAAAAAACATGTTGAACACAGTACTGTGTTTGTGATTTGTGCATGTTTAATCGTTCCCTGAGATGTCGTTCTGAATCCTACGAGCTCTAAGTTGGATCTTAGTGTCTTTGGGACATGAATCATATTTGATTAAAGCTGAATATTAATTGCTGTATGGTATTGGTAATGGACAGTAACACCATTAAGCTGTGAAGTTGCGATCTGAACCGATCTCATTTGATTCGACTCCTCGCCCTATTCCCCCAAGCAGATCATCCCAACTCTGAGGTAATTAATCCAACTTTTCATTCACTGAATGATTAAAGTGTATTTTTTTTCATCCGTACCTCTCGGGCCTCGTAAGTGTCCGGGGCGGTGATGCGATATGGCGTGTCCGGGATGTCATAGTATGGCTGGTCCTTGTGAATGTCCTGAGGAGAGAATGAGATCATCAGCTCATGCCTCACCTAGACAGGCTGCATCACAGAAAGAGAAGTCACATACCGCGCTCAGAGACAGAGACAGCGTCTGCAGGATATCTAGCATGGTCTTCAGCACGCGACCGCTCCACAGCAGGTGCGGGAACCTGCAGGACAAGCACAGCTAACCAACTCTCCAGTGCCTTCTCCAACACAACTGGTCTTCACTTGTTTAATAGCGCTGAAAGATCTAAATATCTAAAATAAGATCTAAAAAATTAAAAATCCCAGAGTATTTAGTTCAGCAGAGTGCATCCATGTAGCATGAAGAATGGGTTTATCTAGAGTGGCAAAAAGCAGCATCTCCCCTCTTGATTCAGAAGTATCTAACATCATGCCAGACATGCTCTGCTCTGTATTGAGATCAGAGCTTTTCTTCATCACCACCCTACTTCGCTTCTGCACTCTCAGCTCGTTTATTCTTTCTGAGGGGTGAGAGACCCCGGGAGAGAGTGCAGAAGAGGAACTCACGCCTCTGCAAGTCCAGACAGGTATTTATCCGCCACTCTCCGGATTCTCTTGTGAATGTGGTTGAAGTTCACCAGCAGGAACTGGGCATGGCTCTCCAACTCCTCCTCATGTGCCTTGGTCTTGGCCTGGAAGCAGAAAGCACTCGTGTTGTCTCCTGTTCAGTTTAATCAGAAATATTCAATAAGAACAACTGTACCTTGTCAGCCATCATCTGAAGGAAGACGTCGAAGACCTTATCTCCCACTGCGATCACACACTGCATCATTCCTGAGAGCACAGAGAGCATCACCGCTGGAGAGAGCTCTCTCAGCAGTATAAGAGTCTTCAATCTGATTCTGATTACTCACCTGACTTATCCTTCTGGATCGCTCGGTCTTCAAAGTAGCGGAACATCACCTGGAAGCGATCAGAATCCTGCGAGCGCAGCACCCTGAAGGGAAGAGAGATCATGTGACTCCTATACAATCAGCATGCATCACGAGCATCTCACATCCACAGGAACCCTGTTCTGGGTGCTTTCAGCTCATGGAGATAAGATCTCACCTCATGTACTCTAGTCGATAGACGGACAGCAGGTAGGTGGACATGGCGAAGTCCAGTTTATTTATGAGGGCAGCGACCTCCGGCGGCGGATCCAGCAGGTTGATGATGGTGCCCCTCAGATCGTTCAACTCCGCCTGGGAAACAGAGCTCAATGAGAAGAGGAGAGAGAGAAAAAAGGGAGAGAAGGAAAGATCAAAGGGGAGAGAGAGAGAAAGAGAGGGAAAAAGAGGAGAGAGAGAAAAAGTAAGAGAAAAGGGGAGAGAGGGAGAAAGAGAAAAGGGGGAGAGTGAGAATGGGTGGAGAGTGAGAGAAAATGGGGGAGAGAAAGAGAAAAAGGGGAGGGAGAGAGAAAAGGAGGAAAGAGAAGCATGATACGGGAGAGAGATGGGAGAGGGAGAAAGAGGAAAGAAAAAGTGAAAAGGGAGAAGGATGGGGAGAGAGAGCGAAAGATGAGGGGAAGAGAGAGAAAATAAAGGGGAGAAGGAGGGGAGAGAGAGGAGAGAGAATATGGGAGAGAGAGAGAGAGAGAAATAAGAGGCGGATACTCACTGGGGTGACTGTGTCATTCTTCAGAGCGGAGTTGTACTGCAGCTCAGACCGCAGCGGCTCTCCGCTGGGGAAGGTCAGCAGCGGTGATTTGGTGGCGATCTCACAAACTCCTTCATACCACTCCTCTGGCCACAGACCTGCCGATCACACATTCACGATCAGAACATCGATAAAGATAAAGCATCTTTAGTGTTTCCAGCAGCTAAAGGAACTCTGCAGAAGCTCCTCAACCGCAGGGGAGCCTCAAATCACCCAAAACCTGTTCTCCAGCAGGGCCCTGGGACCTGACCTGAACTAAAACTGACCTGATCCTTCCACGGCGAAGCCCATCACCACCGAGTACAGCCAGAAGTCCCGGAAGAGCTTTTGCAGCCGCGGCTTGGCTTCTTTGATAGCGGGCAGACGCTTGGTGAGCTGCAAGTGAAACAAGAACCCGCAGCGTCACACACAGAAACACACTCGATCCTAGCTCACATCCTCCAGACCAGAATTAAGCAGAATAAAAATCCTCTCACCACAGCGATGACTGGAATGAGGACTCCTAAATTCCCGGCACTGCTGGATGCCTGAGGAGGACACAAGAGAAGAGACACACAGCAGAAGTCACTCACAGTACTTCATGAAAGCTGCAGCTAAACCTTGCCTCGACAAGGAGTGTGCTCCCACAATCTCTCTCTCTCTCTCTCTCTCTCTGTCAAACTGTTAGCTAGCGTGGGTTGGGGCACTCTGGTTACCTTGAGCGCAGGACCCTTCTCGCTCGCCCTCTCGCTTGCCCTCTTGCCCTCCAGACCCAGCTGCACGAACAACTCCAGCAGATTGACCAGCAGCTCGTCCACCATCTGCTCCGTTTGCAGGTTAGCCGCAATGTTAGCCAGAGCGTTGATGACGGCCAGAGAGCAGTGCCTGCACCCAACACAACAAACTCGTCAGACCGGAACTCAGCCGGATGGCGGGATCAGGGCTCACCGGTAGCCGTGGTCCTTGTAGTCTTTTGTGGAGTACACCATGGAGCTGGCCTTCACACTGATCTGCTGAAACAGGTTCCACACCTCCTGGTAGATGTATTGCTGCGAGGATCAAGCAGGTGTTAGCATTAGCAGAGAGACCCAGGTCGTTAGCATGCTCTGCGTACATTTCCTGTGATGACCATGCAACCCAGCTGATCGATGATGAGCACGTCCAGCTGTGACGGCGGCTGGCAGAACTTCTGCTGCAGGATCTGGAGGATGGGCTCCATCACCCGGGGCGTGTCCCTCAGAGCCACTGCGATGTGGCCCAGTGCTCGGATTGTGTGGTCGGGGATCAGATGGGCATCCCTGAGATGAAAACACGACTCTTAACACAGATTAAGTGATCAGAGATAGCTTATAGAAGCTTGCTGTCCATACTTGTCATTCTCCTGTGAGATGTAGAGACGATTGGACAGACTGGCGAGGAAAGCCTCGACAATGACGGAATCCATAGTCAGGCCAGCTTTCAGACACCTGTGTTGCAAAATCAAGAGTGTTTTCCTTTAGCCATTAAAGATCTCTTCCATAAACATTCCTGAATGCTAAAAACAACACTCTTGGGTGGACCAGACTTACCTGCAGATGTTGTTGATGGAGATGTCCCGCAGCTGCTCGTACATGGACGGCTGGCTCTTCCTGCTGGAGTGAGCGCTGAAGGTGGACTGCGAGTGCTCATTGGTCACATGGATCTTGATCTCGCCAGTTCCTGCTCAAACAAAGAGCAACATCTGAGTATCTTCTGGTCATTCCAGGAGCATGAGAGTGGTGACTTTTAACGGAAGTAGGAGGAGAGAGCAATGGGTGGAGGAAACATCTCATCTGTGCATGGAACGAGATGAAAGGAGATGGATCTAGAGGAGAGCAAGACATGGACCTGTGGAGTACTGGCTGTGGTACTTGTAGAGCTTGACAAGCACCGGCGAGGGCACCACCAGGAAGTCCCTCAGAGACATGGTGACGGAGTGAGCCACCA
Organism: Danionella dracula; assembly: GCA_900490495.1. Taxonomy (NCBI): domain Eukaryota; kingdom Metazoa; phylum Chordata; class Actinopteri; order Cypriniformes; family Danionidae; genus Danionella; species Danionella dracula. The sequence goes on from UELW01000156.1 coordinate 841,379, forward strand.
CCGGGAAGCGCTCACACAGCCGCCCGAGACCCTGCGTCCATAACACACACGGAGCACAAGATATGTTGATTGAGCTTCCTCGAGCGGCCTCTTGAGGCTGACTCCAGAAGTGAGCAGGTTCTCATTCACTCCAATGTTAAAACTGAACAACCCTGGAGCTGAAAAAAAAAAACATGTCTCTACCCCTGGTTCCATCAGGTTTGTTGATTCAGATCATTAGTTCTGATCTTCATGAACACTCTGAGGAGGAGAATTATTTTTAAAACTGTTTGTTGAAAAAATATAAATTTGTAAAATTCACCCAACAAGAGGCCCTCACTATGGCAATGTCCCGCCTCTGAGGATCCAATTTTGAGCCTCATTTGACTTTGCCGGAAACCTACGGGTGATGACACGAACACTCCGTCCATGTTATATTCAGATGGTGTGTTAATCGCATAATGCTAATAAAAATTGTTTCACGCTTAAACAATGTCATGTAATGCCAATTTGATATGTGATTCATACTAGCATCATGCTAAAATCAGGCTAATTCTTATATTAGCATCATGTAAATCATATGAAAATTAATTCATGATATCTATGCTAGGGTTATGATAATCTTCTTTGTGACCATGAATCACGTGCTAACTCATATGTTAATTACAGCTAGTATTGTGCTTAACATGCTAACTCTATGAGCATCATTTCCTGATCCTTTTGTTAATATCATAGGTGCTGCCATATTAGATCGAACATCATGCTTTCTACATGATTATTAATGCTAAAATCATTCTAATTTGATGCTAGCACTCAAAGGGTCAGTGATTGTTGTTCAAGTTGCTCTAATCGCATGGGAGATGTGAATCTTTAACTTATAAACTTTCTATTTTTAATTAAAATAGTTTTTAATCTCCTCATTTTCTAGCCTGAACTTATTTTAGAAATGAGCTCAGATTTTCATGTGGCAAACTTCGTAACAAATCACCAATTAATCACCGATTGGTTAGTGATTCGCATTTTTATGACGTGTAAAATTACAGTCTGACGGTCGACGTAGATTCGAGAGATATTAGAGGCATTAATTACTAGCAAATTTACTAATCCTAACACACAAACACAGAGCGAGCAACATTGAAAGACACTATAATGACATTTGTAGGAACACTATAGTCCAGAGTCTAATAGATGTTTGGTTTCTGTACACCCTGGAGGTGAGCTTCTTCTTTTAATCCTAGTTGCCATCTTTAGTCCAAGTTGTGTGCTCCGTCTTTCTCTCCGTTTGATTCTTGTGCATTTGTCTCCGGCTATCACGAGAGAAGGCGTGGCTTTGTGGATAGCGCATCATTTCTGGGAAAGGTAAAATCACTAAAAAGCCACAAAAGGCTCATCATGACATGAGCCCTTTAAACTTTAAGTGTTTCAAGCATTAAAAGAACCGCTTTCACAGGACTGCAGACGTTCCTGAGGCACGCGCTCTCTCAGCACTCACCTGCAGGCAGCAGATGAGCAGCGGCATGTGAGCGATGATCACTTTACTCGAGGTCTTGGACTGTAGCTTCTCAGACAGCTTCGTGCACAGGTTTTCCGCCCCTGGGTGAAGTAAACAGAGGGTAGGGTTGATAGTTCTGTACCTTCTACACAAGCCTCCTCAGACCAGAGTATCCAAGAGCCTCACCCTGCTCCTCAGTGACGGCCCACACCATCAGGTCCACGCAGGCGGCGTTGGCTTGGCAGCGTAGCTTGAGCGGGTTCAGCTCGCTCTGCAGGTACTCCACGTCATGAAGGATCCTCTGCAGCTCCGACTGACTGCTGCTGAACTGCTCCAGCACGAAGTCGTGCACCTCCTTCACGAAGGACACCTGCAGATCTGCGGAGGCACACAAACAAGCGCTCAGGCTCCGCAGCGCGCTCAGTCCTGTAGGGAAGCGGGCGCTCACCTTTCATGTAGTACAGCATGTCCCTCAGCATCTTGAAGATGGCCACGTAGAGCGGGTCGCTGAAGGACTTGTAGAAGAGGTTCACTGCGGGGTTCAGCTGCAGCAGGAGAGAGAACGAGAGTTAGAGAGCAGCAGGTTCTCCTCCGGAAGGGGAGGAGCACAAGCCACGTACCTCCAGGACCTCACTCATCGCCTGGTCCAGTGTCTTCATGAAGGGTTCGGACACCACCTGCTCCACCTGAACCCCCAAAACAACTCTGATCACACTCTGATCCGCCTCACACAAGATTACCAAACACTAGCAACAGCTGGACTCCAAAAACAGAAAACCATTTAATTAAAAAAAATAAAAAATAAAAGATAGGGATTGAATGCTTAAATACATTCACAAATTAAAGCAAAACTAAATGTAACACTTGTTAGGAAAAAAAATAATTGAAGATTATTTAAAAATAACTAATTCAAACAAGCTTAAATGTATTTCAAAAAACTAAATTAATTATTTTGAAAACTTCAAAACTATAATATTTGACAAAAAAAAGTAAAGTATTAATTACATTCAGTAAGTCAAATGACTTAAAACTAAAAGGAATAAAACTGATTTAAACAACTCTAAAAATTATAAAAAAGTAAAATAAAATGAATAAAAACTAATATTTAAAAAAGTAAAAAATATACATATATACACACAGGCAATGTAAATAAAAATTAAATGCAATAACTTCTAAATAATCTAATAATAAGAAAAGATAATGATTACATTTAATGAATTTAGGTGATATAATTTATTTTTTAAATACATTTTCAAAAGAAAAAAAAATTAATCATAAAAATAAAATATATAAAACATAACTATCATCTTTAATTTTTTTATTAACATTGAATTAAATGCAAAAAAGTAAATAAACTATTAAAAGTGTATTTCAATACATTATTTTATTTTACAATTATGAATTAAATAAATTAATATAGAACATTTAATTCACAACTTCACCAAGTTTCAATAATAATGTTTAAATAAAAAAATAAATCAAGCTAAAACATTTCAAATTAACCATTAAATGAATAAAACTCAAAATAAAATTTGATCAAAACAAAGCAAAATCACAAAAAGTGAAATAAAATGAATAAATAGAATTATTTGAATAAAATAAAACAATTTCCATTTAAATGAAGGTACTAAATCTAAATAAATACAAATAATAAAAATACACAGTACACTGTGTAAATAAATAAAAGGTTATCTAGGGGAGAGAGACAGACAATGAGAAGAGAGAGAGAGAGAGAAAGTGGGGAAAGAGACAGGAGAGGAGAAGAGAGGGGGAGGGAGAGAGAGAAAGAAAGGTCAGAGAGAAGGAGGGGGGAGGAGAGAGTGAGAATGGGCGGTGAGAGGGAGAGGGGGAAGAGAAGAGAGAGAGAGAGGGGGGAGTGGGGGAAGATAGGGGTGGGAGAGAGACAGACAAAGTGAAAGAAGGAGAGGAGAGAAAAGAGGAGGGAGAGTGAGAGTGGGTGATGAGAGAGAGGAGACATGAGAGAGAAGGAGAGAGGGAGGGAGATAGAGAGAGAGAGAGAGAGAGAGAGAGAGAGAGAGAGAGAGAGAGAGAGAGAGAGAGACGAACAGACCATCTCCAGCAGCTGTCGCAGTAACTCCAGCGGAGCTGTCAGCTCTCTGCTGCTGCTGCCGGTAAAGAGCGGAGACACAGAGAAGCTGGAGCTGATGGTGGAGAAGTAGTAGTTGGGGTCCACCGCGCTGCCGTCGGGGAGGTACGAGCCAGCTGAAGAGACAGAACAGGGATTACAGCAGCAGAAACGACCCTCGGAGAACTCGATCTGGAGATGCTTTTATGACTTATAACTGGGTCAGATTCCAACTTAGTCGGCGAGGAGGAGCCATGCTTGCACACTCTGATCATCAGCTAGAGAGCGCTCTTGTCTACATGTTGCTGGAATCGAGTGTGTACTGTACCTTCAAAATAAGGAGCCGAGGGGTCTGATGGAGAGCTTGGAGGAAGTCCTGCACGCTCCGGACTGGCCTGTAACACAACACCTTTGAGCTTTATTTCCAGTCCGTTACGATGCTTTCAGTCAATTTTAACAATAAAGCTTAATAGTTTATCGGAATCTGTTAGCTCTATTAGATTAATTACAAGCTCATATTGTGTTTTCCCTAGCTGGAGTAGCATTCTGAGAAGGAAAGCACTGGAGGGCCACCAGGAACCCAGGCTGCAGTACCTGCTGAGAGGTGCTGGAGATGCTGCTGGTCTTGCGCCGTAGTGAGTCGCTCTGGCAGACGGTGAGCAGGGAGCTGGGCAAGATGGAGCGGAAGTCGTTGAAGGACCTCCGACGACTCACCTCGGTGCTCTCAGCCAGCGCCGGCGGTGGCGTGACGATCCGAGGGAAGAGCTTGGACAGCAGCGGCTCCTCTGTGTTACTGTAGCGTCCGAACGCTCGCACCGCACCCAGCAGACATGGCACCGTGTACTTACACAGGGACTCTGGGAACAGGTGAGAGGATTATAACCACGTCTGCTCAAACATCTGAGATATTACCTTCAGGAATGAGGAGAAGCTCTGGACCTTTCTCCTGGCCCTCAATGTTCTGGCATGTCTCCTGCAGCACCTGCATCAGGTTCATCACCGCCTCCAGGATCTGGAAGAGATTCCACAAACACACGCCTGATGAAGCTTTTGAGCAGCCTCTTTGAAGCACACCCTGCGTTGAGAAGAACTCTTCTTCAGACCACGCCTGTCTTAAAACGGACCTTCAGCAGCTGTTTTATAGAGTGGTTGAGAGGTGCAAAAACAACTAAAAATTAAGAAAATAAGAAAACAAATTAATAAATCAAAAAACACAAAAAAGTTTAAAAATAACACAACAGCAAATTCAGAAAACACAGCGACATTCCGGCCAAAAAGGAAAGGGGTTGAATCATTTGAGAACCAACAACTTGGTGCTGATTAGCCGCTTATGTTCTGAATTTGCCTTTGTGTTTTCTGAATTTGTTGTTGTGTTTTCTTGTAAATTTGTTTTCGCTTTTGTGGTTGTGTTTTCGCTTTTGTTAACTTGTTTTCTTATTTCTTAATTGTGAATTGTTTTGCACTTCTCGGCCACCAGTTTTATATCCTTCACAACGTCACCCAATTTACTGCTTGCAGAGCTGATCGATATTGTAAATAATAAATAATTTTTTTCTACAGGAGCCTGACACTGCAGAAACATCCTCTGGAGTTTGAACCCACAACCTTTTGCTCTGGAATTAAGCATTTTTGGTAATGCAACGCTGATGCACTTCTTTACTCAACAAACCATTTGGTTGGAAAATTTTGGCAGCCATTTTTTTGTCATTCAGCAACTTCCTGTTATATCTTTTGACCACAATGTGGTGCTGCACTGAAACCCCACAGGCTACCGCAGATCATAGTTATGATGCCGCTTACCAAGTTTGGTCTTAACAAAGGATAAATACTATCTTGTGAAGGTTATTAAGAGAGCAGTGATCGAGGGGGTGAATATTTATTATCAATCATTTAAAAGGTTTGAAGACCAAACCAGCCTGCAAGCATGAGGAACCCACCTGGATTCGCATGGACTCGTCCATCTGAGCGATGTCCGAGAGCATGGTCACCAAACAGAAGGAGAAGTTCTCTGCGACGGGGAGCGTCTCTGAAAACACAGAGAGAAAGATCTGTGAGAGGGAGCGCTGCAGAGTCTTCGCCAGTTCCAAATGGTACCTTGTCCTTTCCTCTCGGAGCTCTCCTCCACCCATTGCACCCTGGGTAATCCCTTCAGCAGGCATAGCAGGTACGGGACGATGGTGTCCTTGTGCTGCATGGAAACAGGAGCGATCAGAGAGGCTACTTCAGCATGATCTCCTCCGGATTGGAAGCTCACCTGCAGCTCGGACTCAACCAGGAAGATCCCGAGGGCGATCACAGCGTCTCTCCTGCGCTCGTCCAGCTGAAACACCCCGCGGACGTCCACCGGGCACATGCACTGCAGCTTCTGGACCTGCCACACACCAGCCGTGAAGCATGCTAACACTCGCTCGTTCCAGTTTAACAATCTTTTTTTTTCATTTCATTTCCTTGCTTTGATACATTTGGGTTTATCTGTTCTGAGCATTGGGAAATAACACTTGAGAGCTGTAAAATTATTTAATTATTATTGTTAATCATCCCTGAACGCTGGCGTTGTTTTCTAATGCTTCGTGAAGAAATGAGAAAAAGCAGATTTGAGATTTAGCAATAGCTAAGAAGCTTTGCGCCACACTCAGAGCTGTGTTCACCGCTGCTCTCACTCGGATTTCAACAAAAAAGACAGATTTAATGTTTTTTTTTTTTTTTAACTGAGCAGTATGCAATAATTCTCAGAGCCAGCGTTGATATTAACATCACAGGAACAAAAAAGGTTCTGAACCAACAGTGCCTCGTTTATTTTGTGAAGATTGTTTTGTTTTTGACAGAATCAACTGTTGTGAGAAATAGCTTTGCGCATTTTTATATCAAGATACACCCCATACTCATTGACTCCTCCCACTTGTTGAAACAAAACCAGGGGCCTGTACCATGAACATGGCTTAACAAATCAGGTTTTGTCAAGTCAAAACTTAACCGGTAATTCTAACAGTTTGAATCAGGGTTAATTGGCACCATGAAGAGATCCTTAACTCTCTTTGTCAAGTCAGGCTCTGATCCTGAAGCTAAGATTAGTTTTTGCATATATTTTTGTGTCGTCGTAACACTGGGGCTGCTGCCAAAGCCAGACGAGACTGTTGGCAGAAAATTGCTGATTTTGTGAAAACAATGTCAAAAGCTCATCCTGTTTAATGTAAAATTAAGTATCGAGGATGATATCCATTAGTTAACGGTAGCATATTTTTTGCATTGTTAATTCCAATATGTTTTAATGTTTTATGTCATGTTATCGTGTTTATGCTTGTATTTCAATAAAAAAAAGCTTATTTCTCTACAAATGTATGTTTAAATTTAAAAGATGTATATAATTGTTTTTATTCTTTGGAAGGCCTAACCTCAACACAAAATGATCAAAGCAGCAGATGAGTCTGAATTTGAGTCTGGAGCAGGTTAGCCGTACAACAGACAATCTGCGGTACAGTGAGGGCAGGATTTCTGCATGCCACTTTTGTATGTGCGATGAAGCTCGCAAACATGAGATATTCCTTCAGCAGATAATCTGTATTGTTCATGCAAATGCGTGTCAGGAAATGTTTAGGGATTTTGTCCATCCCGAAATACTCCTCTCAAATTAAGTGAGCATTTAACGTTAGCGTTATTATTGTTACAGACGCTACTACTACTACTACATCACATAAAAGTTCCTTTTTTAACCACTGATTGGATAAACGTAAACTTGCAGTCTCTAATCCAGAACACATTCTGCTCTGGAGCAGGTACTTATTAAATCCTAGATCGTTTCATAGTACCCAAAATCCAGGATTGGTGCAAACTAATCCTACATTTAGCTGCTAACAGTTAATCCAGCTTCACGGTACAGGCTCCAGTAAGTGACACGTAAACAAAAAATGACAGACAAACTACTACTTTTTTTATTCGTGGTCCTTTAATTTCACTTTGGTAAAATAGCTTTTTATCTCTAAATATATATATATATATATATATATATATATATATATATATATATTATTTTATTTTATTTTTTAAAGGGCCTCACTTACATTTTATGTTTTATCAGGGTTCCCCAATCCTGGTCCTGGAGGGCCACTGTCCTGCACATTTTAGATGCAACTCTGCTGTAGTATGCATACTACTCTACTTCAGCCAATCAGAGGACCATAATTAGTGCCACAGGTGTGTTTCATGATGGTTGAACCAAAAATGTGCAGGGCTCTGGTCCTCCAGGACCAGGTTTGGAGACCCATGTTTAAAACGGTAGAGCAATAACAGAAACTCTTGAAAATACACCTTAATTTATTAAAATCAACATTATCATTCCACAACATTATTGTAATTATTTCAAAGTAGTGATTTAGGAAACAACACCACAAGGAAGAACTTAAACTAGAGTTCCACCGAATTTGAGCAAAAATAAACACGTCAACACGCATTCGTTTAACTTAATTATAATCACTTGTTTAATGTGTCCGAAAACTGAAACCCATGCATGTATAACAGTTAAATAGTGAAAAACTGTTTGTTTTGCTTCCGCTAGCCGTTAGCACGCGATGCTAACTGGATGTGAGCGGCTCACCTTGTCGATCGGAGCGGGTCGATGAGCAGCAAGAGAGCGCGCGAGAGACAGCACCGTGTTGAAATAAAACCCCCTCGAGGTCCCTTTCGATGCCATTCTTCACTGGATATTAAATCAATTAACGAATGTTTACATCTTACTGCGAGCCGCTCGCTAAGTGACAGAGAACAGCAGAGACGGAGAGCCGGAGCGGACCCGCACAAGGTCGCCAATTACGCGTTCGCTTTCCTTCAAATCACAAAATAAAAAAAATTAAAAAAAAGAGTTCTTTATCAAACTGGTTGTTTAAGGAGTTATGTTGTTTTATTTAAATACAGGAATGTATAAAAGTGGCAGGTGCATTGAGAAATATAATTATTTGCAAACATGCTCATTTGCCAAGTATATTCATATTTTATTTAAAACGTTTGGATGATGAAATTGTCACCTACTATAAATATAAAGAAAACATTAACTTTTTTTAATCTTCAAAACAGAAAAACATATATATATATATATATATTCCCCATAGATGTTGCATGCTTTTTAATAAAAACATAACTCATTTATCAGTTGGCATTATTTATTCAGAATAAACATAAGCTGAAGAAGGCACATTGTTTTCTTTCACATTTTAATTCCCACACATGGAATACATATGATTAGTTTAACAGAATCTCAAAATAAAATCACCCTCCCAGCATCTCATCCTAGATGTTAACGCACTAACATCCAGCGTGTAGTGCAAGGCAGCTTCAGTCCTGGTTGGTTAGCTGCAACCTTGCTCAAAACAAACCAAGAGCAACATACTCAGGTGTGTTTCATGAAGGCAGCAGTGCCTGTAGAGGACTTTGAGCACATTCACCATCAAATAGGAGTTAAAATCTGAGACCTCAGAGACAAATAAACTCTCACTCTCACGTTAAGACGAGCGCTTAAACTTCTGTTCCTCAAAACCAGAGCTTTGAATGACATTCAATCAGGGATTGTTAGCTATAACTCAGATAAATAAATCTGATAAATAAAGGCATTCACAGAGATCTGGTACACATCTACTCTGCGGAGACCACTCGCTCAAAGCTTTTATTGATCCAATATAATTGGTCCAGCGCCCCCTCTGTTGGATGTGAGTGGTACTGCATTGCTTTCCTTCTTCCAGCTCTGGGTTCAGTTAAATAAATGCATTATATCCTGTCCTTACGTACCTGCAGCCCAGAGAGGACTTAATCCAGTCACACTGGCACTAGAGCAAAGCATTGTGGGTGAACATTCCTCTCTTGAGGAAGGAGAGCAGAGATGATGACACCATAGTCTTCTTTAAGACAAGAGTGAATCTTTGGTCAGCGTTACAGATAAACCCGAAAAAGTTTGTGTAAACCTGCAGTTGCAGCAGCCTCCAGTCAAAGTCGGGACTTCTTTGGTTCCATACAGATGCTATTATTATCCAGGAGAACACAGCTGAGATGACAATCTGAACTCTACATCATAGCCTTATGTTAATTGCTTGTTAGTTGTGTTGCACTTTACTGTACTTATGTAGTTTGTATTGTACATATGTTGTTTGCACTGACAGCTCCATTGTACCACAGGAAATTCGTTATGTGCGCGCACACGCACACACACACACACACACACAACACCAATGAGCAGAAACTCCTGCTTCCCCTCCGAAGCAGAACATGAAGTGAGGAACACTGCAGTTCATCAACTCACAAGAGTAAAACAAATTATTTAGGAGTCAACTGTGAAGGTTTTACTGTTCATCAACAGAGAGAATTTGCTTCGTTCCTCTTTCTTCGAGTTATACGAAGATTTAAAACTGTGCATTAAGGGTGTGGCTCCTTGAGTGACAGCTGCCAATCAGAGCTGAGGAGGGGTTTGCTGAAACCCTGCTCAAAGCCTCCAACGCTTTCCTCAGAAACCTATGGATGACATCACAAAGTTCAGAAAGAGGTGTGGGTTGGAGGCTAGGGGCTGCGAGAAACAGCTCATTTATTTGTCTCGTTTGTTTGCCTTTAAATATTATGATTCAAATAAATCCGATGTGATAGATTTTCAATGCATTTTTCTGACGTTGTATATAATCCAAGATTAATTTTTTAAGGATTTGTGAGGTGTGGCCCTCGCTAGAACGACCTCTGCACCTGCCGCGAGCGAGACACCCCTGTTTTGGTCCGTCATGTAAACAAGAATCACTCTGAGAGTAACCAGAGAAGGCGAGCAGCTCTCAAGGCACTTCGGGTGATCTGCAGAGGTCCAGAGGTGCTCTGAACATGGCTGCAGCTTAGGATAAATATTTGACTCTGAATATAAAGATTTGATAATATAAAGATCTCAATTAAATTAGTTATTTACCTGATTTCAACCTTCTAATAAAAATCAAAACACAGCAGAGAGGTTTCTCTTCCACTGGAATGTGATTACTCTGCGATCGTTTGGAGCACTGGCGTCTCTCCCACATCAGTCCGTCTTCCACACCGTGTTCAGAAGCTTCACCACCTCCTCGTAGATGATGAACACAATGGCCACGTCCATGCACACGCGTCCCAGCCGTGGAACCGTGCCTTTGTAGAACCTGAGAAAGAGAAGAAGTTCATCAGGAATGCTCTTCAGAAATCAAACGGGTCTTTTGTTTCAAGAAATTCATTTTCTAGGCGCGAGAGCTCCCTCTGCTGGAGAACAAGCAGCGCTGCGAGTCCAGGCACTTTTACAGCGGCTCAGAGTGAGCGTGACGGGAGAGCAGGAGGAGGTGCTGCCACTTACGCGGCGGGTCCTTCATGCCTCATGATCTTGATGGCACAGTCAAGGGTGCTCTTGTACTTGTGTGCCTCCAGGCCCTGCGAAACCCACCACACAGACGTTAAACTCCTCCCCTGAGAGACTCCGAGAGCAAGCAAGTCCTCTACTGACCTGCATCCGGGTCTTGATCACGTCCAGTGGAGTGTTCCCGAACACGCTCGCGGCTCCGGCCACAGCCCCGAACACTCCGGTCACAAAGGGGTTGATGCTCCGCTCAGGGTCATCACCTGGAGGAACACAGATCTGGTGTCAGCGGGGGCTTCGAGGATACTCTAGCAGTGGCGCGGGAGCACACCTTTGTACCAGTTCCTGAGAGAGGTCATCACGTAGAAGCGGATGGCCTGGTTGGAGCCCTGCTTGAGCACTGTCGCCGTCAGCCCCTGATAGGTTCCTTTCAGCCCTGAGGCGAGAGGAACAGAGGGTGAGACGAGGAGAGGACGAGACAAGGAGAGGGTGAAACGAGCAGACGGTAAGGGGAGAAGACGAGTAGGGGGTGAGAGAAGCAGAGGGCGAGAGCAGTAGAAAAGCAGAGGGTGAGACGAAGAGAGGAGCAGAGGGTGAGACGAGGAGAGGAGCAGCAGAGGGTGAGAGGGAAAGAGCAGCAGAGGGTGAGAGGGAAAGAGCAGCAGAGGGTGAGAGGGAAAGAGCAGCAGAGGGTGAGAGGGAAAAGAGCAGCAGAGGGTGAGAGGGAAAGAGGAGCAGAGGGTGAGAGGGAAAGAGCAGCAGAGGGTGAGAGGGAAAGAGGAGCAGAGGGTGAGAGGGAAAGAGCAGCAGAGGGTGAGAGGGAAAGAGCAGCAGAGGGTGAGAGGGAAAGAGGAGCAGAGGGGTGAGAGGGAAAGAGGAGCAGAGGGTGAGAGGGAAAGAGGAGCAGAGGTGAGAGGGAAAGAGGAGCAGAGGGTGAGAGGGAAAGAGGAGCAGAGGGTGAGAGGGAAAGAGCAGCAGAGGGTGAGAGGAAAGAGGAGCAGAGGGTGAGAGGGAAAGAGCAGCAGAGGGTGAGAGGGAAAGAGCAGCAGAGGGTGAGAGGGAAAGAGCAGCAGAGGGTGAGAGGGAAAGAGCAGCAGAGGGTGAGAGGGAAAGAGCAGCAGAGGGTGAGAGGGAAAGAGCAGCAGAGGGTGAGAGGGAAAGAGCAGCAGAGGGTGAGAGGGAAAGAGGAGCAGAGGGTGAGAGGGAAAGAGCAGCAGAGGGTGAGAGGGAAAGAGGAGCAGAGGGTGAGAGGGAAAGAGCAGCAGAGGGTGAGAGGGAAAGAGGAGCAGAGGGTGAGAGGGAAAGAGCAGCAGAGGGTGAGAGGGAAAGAGCAGCAGAGGTGAGAGGGAAAGAGGAGCAGAGGGTGAGAGGGAAAGAGGAGCAGAGGGTGAGAGGGAAAGAGGAGCAGAGGGTGAGAGGGAAAGAGGAGCAGAGGGTGAGAGGGAAAGAGGAGCAGAGGGTGAGAGGGAAAGAGCAGCAGAGGGTGAGAGGGAAAGAGCAGCAGAGGGTGAGAGGGAAAGAGCAGCAGAGAGTGAGAGGGAAAGAGCAGCAGAGGGTGAGAGGAGCAGAGGGTGAGAGGGAAAGAGCAGCAGAGGGTGAGAGGAGCAGAGGGTGAGAGGGAAAGAGCAGCAGAGGGTGAGAGGGAAAGAGGAGCAGAGGGTGAGAGGGAAAGAGCAGCAGAGGGTGAGAGGGAAAGAGCAGCAGAGGGTGAGAGGGAAAGAGCAGAGGGTGAGAGGGAAAGAGCAGCAGAGGGAGAGGGAAAGAGCAGCAGAGGGTGAGAGGGAAAGAGCAGCAGAGGGTGAGAGGGAAAGAGGAGCAGAGGGGGAGGGGAAAGAGCAGCAGAGGGTGAGAGGGAAAGAGCAGCAGAGGGTGAGAGGGAAAGAGCAGCAGAGGTGAGAGGGAAAGAGCAGTAGAGGTGAGAGGGAAAGAGCAGCAGAGGGTGAAGGGAAAGAGCAGCAGAGGGTGAGAGGGAAAGAGCAGCAGAGGGTGAGAGGGAAAGAGCAGCAGAGGGTGAGAGGGAAAGAGGAGCAGAGGGTGAGAGAAGGAGAGGGACAGAAGGGAGAGGGGCAGAGGGTGAGAGGAGCAGAGGGTGAGAGGGAAAGAGGAGCAGAGGGTGAGAGGGAAAGAGCAGCAGAGGGTGAGAGGGAAAGAGCAGCAGAGGGTGAGAGGGAAAGAGCAGCAGAGGGTGAGAGGGAAAGAGGAGCAGAGGGTGAGAGAAGGAGAGGGGCAGAAGGGAGAGGGGCAGGAGGGTGAGAGGAGCAGGAGGGTGAGAGGGAAAGAGGAGCAGAGGGTGAGAGGGAAAGAGCAGCAGAGGGTGAGAGGGGAAGAGGAGCAGAGGGTGAGAGGGAAAGAGGAGCAGGAGGGTGAGAGAAGGAAGGAGGGACAGAAGGGAGAGGGGCCAGAGGGTGAGAGGAGCAGAGGTGAGAGGGAAAGAGGAGCAGAGGGTGAGAGGGGAAGAGCAGCAGAGGGTTGAGAGGGAAAGAGCAGCAGAGGGTGGAGAGGGAAAGAGCAGCAGAGGGTGAGAGGGAGGAAAGAGCAGCAGAGGGGTGAGAGGGAAAGAGCAGCAGAGGGTGAGAGGGAAAGAGGAGCAGAGGGTGAGAGAAGAAGAGGGGCAGAAGGGAGAGGGGCAGAGGGTGAGAGGAGCAGAGGGTGAGAGGGAAGAGGAGCAGAGGGGAGAGGGAAAGAGGCAGCAGAGGGTGAGAGGGGAAGAGGAGCAGAGGGTGAGAGGGAAAGAGTGAGGCAGAGGGTGAGAGAAGGAGAGGGACAGAAGGGAGAGGGGCAGAGGGTGAGAGGAGCAGAGGGGGAGAGGGAAAGAGCAGCAGAGGCGGTGAGAGGGAAAGAGCAGCAGAGGGTGAGAGGGAAAGAGGAGCAGAGGGTGAGAGAAGGAGAGGGACAGAAGGGAGAGGGGCAGAGGGTGAGAGGGAAAGAGGAGCAGAGGGTGAGAGGGAAAGAGCAGCAGAGGGTGAGAGGGGAAAGAGCAGCAGAGGGTGAGAGAAGGAGAGGGACAGAGGGAGAGGGGCAGAGGGTGAGAGGAGCAGAGGGTGAGAGGGAAAGAGGAGCAGAGGGTGAGAGAAGGAGAGGGGCAGAAGGGAGAGGGGCAGAGGGTGAGAGGAGCAGAGGGTGAGAGGGAAAGAGGAGCAGAGGGTGAGAGGGAAAGAGGAGCAGAGGGTGAGAGAAGGAGAGGGGCAGAAGGGAGAGGGGCAGAGGGGGAGAGGGGCAGAGGGTGAGAGGGAAAGAGGAGCAGAGGGAGAGGGAGAAGCAGGAAAGAGGCAGCAGAGGGTGAGAGGGGAAAGAGGAGCAGAGGGTGAGAGAAGGAGAGGGGCAGAAGGGAGAGGGGCAGAGGGGGAGAGGGGCAGAGGGTGAGAGGAGCAGAGGGTGAGAGGGAAAGAGGAGCAGAGGGTGAGAGGGAAAGAGCAGCAGAGGGTGAGAGAGGAGAGGGGCAGAAGGGAGAGGGGCAGAGGGTGAGAGGAGCAGAGGGTGAGAGGGGAAGAGCAGCAGAGGGTGAGAGGGAAAGAGGAGCAGAGGGTGAGAGGGAAAGAGCAGCAGAGGGTGAGAGGGAAAGAGCAGCAGAGGGTGAGAGGGGAAGAGGAGCAGAGGGGTGAGAGGGAAAGAGGAGCAGAGGGTGAGAGAAGGAGAGGGGCAGAAGGGAGAGGGGCAGAGGGTGAGAGGAGCAGAGGGTGAGAGGGAAAGAGGAGCAGAGGGTGAGAGGGAAAGAGCAGCAGAGGGTGAGAGGGGAAGAGGAGCAGAGGGTGAGAGAAGGAGAGGAGCAGAGGGTGAGAGGGAAAGAGGAGCAGAGGGTGAGAGGGAAAGAGGAGCAGAGGGTGAGAGGGAAAGAGCAGCAGAGGGTGAGAGGGAAAGAGCAGCAGAGGGTGAGAGGGGAAGAGGAGCAGAGGGTGAGAGGGAAAGAGGAGCAGAGGGTGAGAGAAGGAGAGGGACAGAAGGGAGAGGGGCAGAGGGTGAGAGGAGCAGAGGGTGAGAGGGAAAGAGGAGCAGAGGGTGAGAGAAGGAGAGGGGCAGAAGGGAGAGGGGCAGAGGGTGAGAGGAGCAGAGGGTGAGAGGGAAAGAGGAGCAGAGGGTGAGAGGGAAAGAGCAGCAGAGGGTGAGAGGGAAAGAGCAGCAGAGGGTGAGAGGGAAAGAGGAGCAGAGGGTGAGAGAAGGAGAGGGGCAGAAGGGAGAGGGGCAGAAGGGAGAGGAGCAGAGGGGTGAGAGGGAAAGAGGAGCAGAGGGTGAGAGGGAAAGAGCAGCAGAGGGTGAGAGGGAAAGAGCAGCAGAGGGTGAGAGGGGAAGAGGAGCAGAGGGTGAGAGGGAAAGAGGAGCAGAGGGTGAGAGAAGGAGAGGGGCAGAAGGGAGAGGGGCAGAGGGTGAGAGGAGCAGAGGGTGGAGAGGGAAAGAGGAGCAAGAGGGTGAGAGGGAAAGAGCAGCAGAGGGTAAGAGGGAAAGAGCAGCAGAGGGTAAGAGGGAAAGAGCAGCAGAGGGTGAGAGGGGAAGAGGAGCAGAGGGTGAGAGGGAAAGAGCAGCAGAGGGTGAGAGGGAAGAGGAGCAGAGGGTGAGAGGGAAAGAGCAGCAGAGGGTGAGAGGGAAAGAGGAGCAGAGGGTGAGAGGGAAAGAGCAGCAGAGGGTGAGAGGGAAAGAGCAGCAGAGGGTGAGAGGGAAAGAGCAGCAGAGGGTGAGAGGGAAAGAGCAGCAGAGGGTGAGAGGGAAAGAGGAGCAGAGGGTGAGAGAAGGAGAGGGGCAGAAGGGAGAGGGGCAGAAGGGAGAGGAGCAGAGGGTGAGAGGGAAAGAGCAGCAGAGGGTGAGAGGGAAAGAGCAGCAGAGGGTGAGAGGGAAAGAGGAGCAGAGGGTGAGAGAAGGAGAGGGGCAGAAGGGAGAGGGGCAGAGGGTGAGAGGAGCAGAGGGTGAGAGGAGCAGAGGAGCAGAGGGTGAGAGGGAAAGAGCAGCAGAGGGTGAGAGGGGAAGAGGAGCAGAGGGTGAGAGGGAAAGAGGAGCAGAGGGTGAGAGAAGGAGAGGGACAGAAGGGAGAGGGGCAGAGGGTGAGAGGAGCAGAGGGTGAGAGGGAAAGAGGAGCAGAGGGTGAGAGAAGGAGAGGGGCAGAAGGGAGAGGGGCAGAGGGTGAGAGGAGCAGAGGGTGAGAGGGAAAGAGGAGCAGAGGGTGAGAGGGAAAGAGGAGCAGAGGGTGAGAGAAGGAGAGGGGCAGAAGGGAGAGGGGCAGAGGGTGAGAGGAGCAGAGGGTGAGAGGGAAAGAGGAGCAGAGGGGTGAGAGGGAAAGAGCAGCAGAGGGTGAGAGGGGAAGAGGAGCAGAGGGTGAGAGAAGGAGAGGGGCAGAAGGGAGAGGGGCAGAGGGTGAGAGGAGCAGAGGGTGAGAGGGAAAGAGGAGCAGAGGGTGAGAGGGAAAGAGCAGCAGAGGGTGAGAGGGAAAGAGGAGCAGAGGGTGAGAGGGAAAGAGGAGCAGAGGGTGAGAGAAGGAGAGGGGCAGAAGGGAGAGGGGCAGAGGGTGAGAGGAGCAGAGGGTGAGAGGGAAAGAGGAGCAGAGGGTGAGAGAAGGAGAGGGGCAGAAGGGAGAGGGGCAGAGGGTGAGAGGGAAAGAGCAGCAGAGGGTGAGAGAAGGAGAGGGGCAGAAGGGTGAGAGGGGAAGAGGAGCAGAGGGTGAGAGGGGAAGAGGAGCAGAAAGAGGAGCAGAGGGTGAGAGGGGAAGAGGAGCAGAGGGTGAGAGGGGAAGAGGAGCAGAGGGTGAGAGGGGAAGAGGAGCAGAGGGTGAGAGCTCCGCAGAGCCTGCTCTCTCTAGAACCGAGCCTGCGAGTCACCTTGAGTCCGGACGATCTCTCTCACTCCATGGAAGAAGCCACGGTACTTTGGGTTCGCAGACGTCTGATCATGAATGAATTTGACCTGCAAAGAGAGAGGAATGTGATTAAACGAGAACTCTAACAATCAGAGAAGAAATGGGATTAATTAAATGCTGTATTTTTGTGTTGCTAATCTCAGCACTGCGCTCCGGTAGAACACACCTGAAGAATGCAGGAAGCAAAGTAGGATCGAAAGGTTTGCGGACACAGAACTGAGTGTTGCGAAAAGTCATGCTTTAATTTTAAAATTAACCTCTTTTAAGGTTTCTAGTTTCTTTACTGCAACAGCGACCAACATTACTCAACCAACTAGGGTCTCAAACTCAATTGAACTGGAGGTACCACCACATCAAGTATTCAAAAAGAAATTCAAAGAAATTCAATACAGTAGAGCTTTTCAAATTATCATTACCTTGTGACTATTTTGTAACATTTTGAACTGAAACCTGCGAAGGAAATCACCTATGGATTTAAGTCATTTTAGTCAAAATTGTACTAATTTTCTTGTTGTTTTTATTTAAATTTTCCCTGCGGAGGAAACCTCTCAGTCATTTGTCTTCTCACTGCTTTTTTATTGTTTTGAGCTCGAGAGAGAGAAATAGAAATAGAAATAGAGAGAGAGAGAGTTGGGGGGAGAGAGTGACTGTTCTAATCCTCTGAGACATGAGGAAGGTTTCTAAAGAACTCACTGTCCCCGTTAACCTCAGGACCACTTTCACTTCTATACAAGGACTCATAGAAGTTATGTGCTCTCTTTCGGATCTCTCTGGGGTCAATTAAAAGATTTCCAGATTCAGATCTTAAAGCGTGAATCACTCTATTTTGGCCATTTTTCTTTTCTAAACTAAAAAAAAAGAACTTTGAAAGTAAA
This sequence comes from Danionella dracula, assembly GCA_900490495.1. Lineage (NCBI taxonomy): Eukaryota > Metazoa > Chordata > Actinopteri > Cypriniformes > Danionidae > Danionella > Danionella dracula. Next base: position 858,983 of record UELW01000156.1, read on the forward strand.
TCTGTCTTATTTGCTTTTAAAAACCTGGACCTAACCAGGGCACCTTGCACTTTGACATCGAGTAATTCTGCGAGCTGGGTCTTTATATTTTTAATGAGATCTTCAACCTCTGTTCTCTTGGGCCAGCTGCTGGGATCTTTTGAGATCTCGGTCTCCAGGTTGTTTAGGATGTTAACAGTCTCTCTAGTGATGTTCTCAGAGTATTGTTCAGAGTACCACCATTGTTCAATTGTTAAGAATGATCCTTTTGTGGTTTTATAACTGTCCCAAAAAATTATAAAACGCTCTATAAGCAAATTGCCTCTCAATAAAAATGGAATCGGGTCTCTTAGTCGGTCCAGTCTCAGCACCATTGCTCTCAGAACGCTTCTCCCTGTGAGGTGTATCTTGAGTCCTGCTTGACTCCATACCCTGCGCACCAGCTCCTTCCCATCAACACTAACAGCACTAGCAGTATTATCAACACTGTTCTCAATTTCTCCTTGTGGTCCCCTCTCACACTTTCTTCACCAGTTCCGCTGCAGCAGAAGCGGGTTCACAGCTCTCCACCGGTGCACCATCCCTTGCGCCATCATTGAAGGACATTTTCTAGCAAAATGTCCGGAAAACCCACATCGGAAACATTATATGCATAAACGATAGAATAGTGTTCTTTGAAGCACAACGTAGACTTTGAAGCACAACGATACAGCTATCTCTGCGTCCCCGTTCATGATCATGTAAAGTATCAGACGAAGTGTTTCAGGAAAAGAGTCTCGATGCTCAAAGGGATCCTTTTAATGGGAGAGACGATTTTACCATAGCGAGATAACGCTTCCACCAGCACTTCATCTCTCAGAACTTCTTTAGATGGCGTAGAAAGCGGTAACACTGATCATCTACAACGATCCCTTTCTCCACTAATTAATTTGGCTTGTCAACAGTGCTCAAAAACACAACTTTGGCATTATACATTGGACATGGTACTCACCCACCGCCAAACAACACTTCTCTACAGTGCACCCAGACCTGGCAACTTTCATTCCATGATGCTGGGTCAGTGACCCCAGCGACTGAGTCCGAGGGGCCACTATGCTCCAAACAGGCAGCACACGGCCAATCGCAAAAATACCAGGGATTGAACACAAAAACCTATAACCGAGCCAGAGAGAGAGAAAAGATAAAAAAAAAAAATGTCCCTCCACACGCTCTCCGAGAGAGAGACATAAAGCCATGATTTTCTGTAAATTCAGGAGTATGGGAATATTTTCCCTTCTGACCGATCGTATTCATGGTTTTAAAAATAATATGCATAAAATCTCAGTTTGTGTGCTTTGGCAAGTAAATGAAGGCTGGCTCTCGCATCACCATTGGTCCTGGACCTCTAATTGACAGCTCTTCCTCTAGCCAATTGATCTAGAAGATCTTCAAAGATTCCGGGTAAACAATTGAGAGCTCATGTAATCTGTGGGATACAGGTAACAAGCTACAGCGCTGTCGGAGACAAAATATTCTTTCGTCTTTGCCAAAACACAATACTCCTTGTGCGCAAGGACTGCAAGGAGAAATTTCCACAAGCTGATCTTAATAATTCCACATTCAGCTTCTCCATCCCTTAGCTCCTGCTGGTTCTACTAAATTTACGTACAGGACAAGCTCCAGCCACAATCACACAAAAAACATGAGGTGGCTGGAATGAGCGCTCTCATTATTTGTCCAATTGTTAAAGACACGAACAGTGCTTTGGAGAGTTCTAGCTCCGCCAAAATCTAGTTGTATTTACATCATTTGTGCACACGCGTTCCCCTCTGACTTCCTCTGGTGAGCTGAAGCGAGGGGTTTGGAACAGAACCTTGCGAGAAAGAAAGATAAAGCAGATCAGCCGCACCTTCACCGTCTCCATGGGGCACACCACGACCACCGCCTCAGCAACGCCAGCGCCCAGACCACAGATCAGGCCGCGCTTGCTGTCCAGCTTCCCAGACTCATCCCTCATCCGGTTACTGAGGAACTCGAACATGCCGAACCTGCAGCACATGCAGAGGTGAGGCGGCGCTGGGCTCGGGGGCACTCGAGAACACTCACCTGACAGCAGCTTTGGGGATGGAGCCGTAGAGCAGCGAGCTGAGGCCACGGTACAGCCCCTTCACCCCATGACCCTGCACCGTCTGCTTCACGCAGTCTCCTGCAGGACACAGCACACGTTCGGCTCACATCCTGTTCTTTACTCCTCTAATAAAAGCTCCATGAGCTGAGAAAGCCTGACCTTGTGGATTTGTGGGCACAAGAGCAGCCCTGAAAGTACTCAACATGTTTTAGACTGAATTGAAACCAGATTTTCATAGAGAAAGTGAAGATGTGACCAGAGTTAGACAATGACTCTTCCTCACCCGGTAATGACTAGCCCCTTAGCGTGCATTCGCTAGCAAGCCTGCAGAGCATTTGAGGTAGGAGTGATACGTGATGCAACACTTGAACGCAAAACTCAGCCCTCACTGGACTGCAGCACCATCACACATCTTAAACGCTGGGCAATGTTACGAGACGTGAGCTGTGGAAGGAAGGCTCTTTCTATAGAGAGTCGTTAAGAGAAGTAAGCTGAATCTACACAAACTTGGTTGATGCTAGCACTAGTCAATAATTGCCTGGGGCGTGGTCCCAACATAATTGTGCACTTGGAATTTCAGAATAAAGGCTTGCAAATAAAGATCTAAATGTTTTGTTAGTGGCTTAATCAGCAGGGGCGGGATTTCTCCGCCAGCGGCTCAGAGCGCAGGGGCGGGGTTTCTCTGCCAGCGGCTCAGCGCGCAGGGGCGGGGTTTCGCCGCCAGCGGCCCACAGCACAGGGGCGGGGTTTCGCCGCCAGCGGCCCATAGCACAGGGGCGGGGGTTCTCCACCAGCGGCTCAGCGCGCAGGGTTTTTCACTGCTAATAATATAAGGTATTTTTGGGTTATATGTTTGGCATATAAGCTGTGTTTCATGAAAAAGCTCGAGTTTTTAGGATTTAAAAAGGATATGATGTATTTAACATGTCTGTAACTTCAGTAAATTGACAAAATGTATTAAAAGGTAAAATGTAAGAGATTTTCGACAGATCATAAAATTGTGAAGTCTCTTCACCCACCAAACAATCTGCTCCTCCAACAGCCAAACTATCAGCTCTCAGAGGTATTCTTGGTTGAAGTAGATGTCGCCGCTTTTGTCTTGTCAAAAAAAACTTGCACGCAGCTTGTCTAGTTTTCATCATAAAAGAAGCATCAATGAAATCAACAACGAAAAGAACACTGACCCATGCTCTGCAGTAGCTGAGTAATATTTCATCATGACTGTGTCGTTTTGCTTTGAAATCGTTTCAGAAGTGTTTGTTTGGACACTGAGATCCGCTGCAGTAAATAATTGATCTCTCATCAGAGAACTTGCTCTGGAGGGGACACTATTGGCTCACGAGCCCATCTGAGCTGAAAGCGCTGTTAGAAGAGAGCTTTGCTGCTGATAAACCGGAGCCGAAGTGCATCCGCTCCTGTACTTTGAGCTGCGTCTCCGCTGATGACGAAACAATGGAGCTGATCTCGTCATCTAAACCTTGAACCTTAACCATTCATCTGCAGCAACGGGGACCCACCGATGCCTTTGTAGCGTGGAGGATTGGCCTTCTCGTCAAGCTGAAGCTGCGTCTTTACATACTCCGTGGGGAATGTGATGCAGATCTCGATGCCTCCAGCGATTCCTCCTGCAACACAGAGAAGATCAGCGCTGATAACTGTACAGAGAGCGGCGTTTCTCTGCTCTAGAGAGAGAGCACACACTACAGCAGGCCCTCGTGCACTCTCCTGCCACCACAGCACTCCTACAGTGGCTCTACTGAGGCTACGTCTGATGGTTACTAGAGAAGGTGCTTCTTACCAGAGGAATCTCCTCATCTCCCTAAAACCTCTACTCAGAGCCATGCATGAGCTGAAAGAGACGAGGGCAGCTGGAAACAAATCATCTGATAATTAGAAAGCATGTTACTTCAACATTAGGGGATACTCATTAACATTTTAAGAAGCAGCGATGGGGGTTCTCTGTTGGCGGCTCTGAGCGCAGGAGTGAGGTTTCTCTGTCCGGCTGGCGCATCTTTACTTGGCTATTAGGGTGAAAGCTCTCTAAACTGAACTGTGTGTGATGAGAAGCTGAACAAAAAAATAAATTAATTAATGAAAATAACAGCAGAAAAAAAACCAGTATATTAAAATAAAATAAATATAATAACTCATGTAAAAATGTAAATACATTTAAAGGTTTTCATTAAATTAAACTAATATTTGTATTTAATAGATAAAGATGTCTACTGCTCGTTTACAAGTCCAAACGTACCTTGGCACATAAATACCTAACAGACATGATCAGTGAATGCAAACCAAACAGGGAACTAAGATCAAATAAATGAGATCTACCCCGGGTAAATTCCAAACAGGGAAAATACTCCTTTAGTTACCATGCAGCACACAGAAGTAACCAGCTTCCAGAGGAGATCAAGGGTGCCAACACTTTAGTCACGTTTAAATCCAGGCTAAAGACTCACCTGTTTAGTTGTGCTTTTGTCGACTGAGCACCAACGTCCGAACAACTATTTTACCTCTGCACTTCACTATCTTAATCTATGTTTTAATCTATGTTTTTAATCAATTTGATATGACTTTTTTATGCTTGATTTTATTAAATGCACTTTCTTTTTACTCTTTATTTCCTATGTAAAGCACTTTGAATTACCCTGTGTGCGAAATGTGCTATACAAATAAACTTGCCTTGCCTTAAAATAGCGCTAAATAAATAGCTAAATAAATGGACAATTAAAATATGAATTTTACTCATTTAAAAATCTAATTAAATCCATCGATCTATTTTGAACTCTATGTTTGGCTATCTGAAAGTGACTGAAATCTACAGGTCCTCATCGACACCAGTCTTGTGTGTCAGTAGGTGCCTACTCCACCAACTGTCAACCCTAAGTCAGTGCAGCAGGACATCTACAAGACTTAGAAAGCAGCATTAATATTTTTTAAGTTAGGAAAGTAAACACATTTGTATGTGTTTATATTAATTATGGTTAATTGATGGGAGAAATATGAAACCTGTTGCACACACATGAGCAGGCAGCAGACGGAGCAGGCCTCTAAAGTCTCATAAGGATGGTGTGATCGAGCTGCTATCAGGGATGGAGCTCACTCGTACCAGCAGACGGTGGTTACAGAGGCGGTTTCCAATCCAACAGGTCTGAAAATAACCGAGGAGCAGAAGGGAACCGGTTCATCTGGCTGCTCCTCACAAACACCTTTGAATAGGAACCCTCCTCAGATCCTGTTTGAATGTCTTCAAAGCAAACTAAAGCTTTAAACAGCACAACCGCTTTCATTCCTTCAGGAGTTCTGCTCTAAACAGACGTGATTCCAGTGCTTGCAGGGTTCTCCTCTGCTAGAGTTAGTATCCATGCCTCTCCTGCAGCCTCGTGTTTGAGAGAGAGCGAGAGAGAGAGAGAGAGAGAGAGAGAGAGAGAGACTCCATGCCATTCTCCATGCACACACTCAGCAGTTCATGCAGAGCAGCACGGCACGTGCAGGGCACATCACGAGTCATTTTTTAACCCAGAGCGCTGGAGGGACATTAACCAGGGACACTGGGGGAAGAGAGGGGGAGAGAGAGGAGAGAGATAGACTGGGGTCATGCGGTGTATGGAGCCAGTGTCTCTTAAAGGGACCATGAACTGAGCTTAGCTAAAATATAACTGATCTTTAAACTTCAAGAGCTGCAGAGCTGGTAGATTCTTCTGTATGCTATTAGATTTGCATCTTATTTTGATACTAGAATAACTAGAACATGCCATTAAGAGACAGAAGAGAGAGCAAGAGCAAATAGAGAGAGATAGAGGGGAGAGAAAGAAAGAGCAAGAGCTATAGGAGAGAAAGTGAGAGAGACAAGGGGAGAGTTAAGAGAAGGAAAGTGTGGGAGGAGAAAGAGGGGGAGCAAGAGAGAGAGAGACCCAGAGGAGACAGAGAGAGGGAGCAGGAGAGTGTAAAAAAGTAAGATGAGAGAGAGAAAAATGAGAGAAGAGAGAGGGAGCAAGAGTGAAGATAGAGAAAGAGCCAGAAGAGAGAGAGGGAGCAAGAGGAAGTGGAGCAAGTGAGAGGAGAGAGACGCTAGAGAGAGAGAGAGAAAAAGTAAGAGAGAGAGGGTGACCAAGAGAAAGAGAGAGAGAGTTAAAAGAGAGAAAGAGTGGGAGAGGGAGCAAGCAAGATAGAGGAAAAATTGAGAGTAGAAAGAAGAAAAGGAGCAAGAGGAGAGAGAGGGAGCAAGAGAGAAAAGAGAGAGCAAAAAGAGAGAAAGAGCCAGAGAAGAGAGAGAGAGAGGACAGAAAGATGAGTTATAGAGAAAAAGCGAGGAGACAGAGAGGGAGCAAGAGAGAAAAGAAAGAGCCAGAGAAGAAGAGAGTCACTCACTTCATGTTACTTATTGAGAGGGAAAATGCTGCACTTTTTTTATTATTAAATCTGCAGCACTCTTATTACAAAGTAACAGTTCATGACCCTTTTAAAGGTGATGCTGGTGTCGGGGTGAAAAATCAGCAGCTAACTTAAGAAAAACTGCTGCGTTCACGCTGCTTCCTCAAGTGTTTAAGGCAGCTGACGGAAACATTTTAAAGCTTTGGCTTTCCAAAATCAACAAAACAAATCCCTACCTCGCATCTAATTAAAAAAATTTACCTGAGAATGTTACATTTAAAAGGTGCAGCTAGACTGCAGGTTACCAAGTTGGTTACGCAACGACCTACAAGACAACCAACCAATCAGTGAGCAGGGAAGCACAGAACGAAAACACAAACATTAAATGCTGGCTACAGCTTTGACTTTTTTTTAGTTAAAACATTGTAATAGCATTGTGATCATTTTCACAAACTGCACCTTTAAACTAGAGAAAATTGTATGTTGCATTGAGAAAGCAGAATGTTTAAGAAAGCTTTGGTCAGTCAAAACGGTTTGATGCTTAAAAAAAAAGACACAACCAATCATGTTATTAGCGAGAGTTAAGTTTACTAGTTTCCTAACCATGAGCTATAGAACTTTGAAAATGGTTGTTATGAAAAATAGCATGGTTGCTATGGAGGGGTTGGTGACATAATACACAATTTCACCCTGCCACTATGACCAACATTACCCAGTCCCTGTGTCTCTAGCTTGTTTCGTCCTTAAAGTATTGTAGGACCCATTTTCCATTCATTTTCAATGGCAATGTGAAGTCAATGATGACTAGAGCCCACAGGGTCAAATACTTTTGCACCTTTCTCTGCATGATATTACTCAGACAGGGAAGTTTCTACAAGATTCTCAGTTTGAGTTACAGCTCGACAAAGTTTGACCCCATGTTAAGTCAATGGGAAACATTCCTAGCATTTCCCAGAATCCTTTAGTGGTACTAATATGAGGAGATATAGAACAACGAGTCAGACCAGTTTAATAAAAGTTTGAAGTCAGTAGCTTAAAGCTCCTGGGAGGAGTAGCACTTATGAATTTTGACGAGAAAAAAAAATATGTTTAAAACTTAAAACAGTACGCTATCTTTCTCAAGCCAACGTAATAACAATGCTGCGTCCCAATCCGAAAATTAATTTTCAGAAGAAAGTGTACATAGCTTTTAGTGTGTGAGATGAGAGTGGGCACTAAATAATCACTCATGATGTGTGTGAGAACTTAACACCTTTTCCATTGCTTCATTAAAAATGTCTTGCTAAAAGATTAAAACTCTATATTGATATTATTTATTTCTGAACTTCATTTAAAAAAATTAGTCGTAGAGAGCTTATTTAGGTTCTCAGAAAAAAACTCTTTCCGCCCGAGCACAGGGGATTGTGGGTAATATCAGACGGTTGCGCGGTCGTGGATCTGCTCTTCAGAATCTAACCGACAAAAGTAAACATCCGGGGACTTTTATTAAAAACCTCGTAACCTATGGTTTGGGAACACCCTAAAATTCATTTTGCACTCACAAAAGTGAGGCTAGCGCGCGGATTGGGACGTAGCAAAAGTTCTGCTGGTCGCCGATGACGCCACGGGTTGTAAACGTGTAGCTCGCTATGGGGTATATGGGCAGGTTTCTGACCCGGAGGGGAACAGTGTGGAGGACGCACACGGACACACAGAACACACTCGTGTACTTGCCTGAGCCGAGAGGAGCGTTACAGCCCTGTGGGGGGCAAGGGAGCACATACTGTAAACAGTGTGCATGACAGTGCAAATCTCAGATGCCAGCTGATCTGGAGTCAGTCACATAATTGAAACATAACGCAAACACCTTTCGAGGCTCTTACCCGCTAGGATGGCTTTCCCCGGGTGCGTGAGCTTGGCTGCTCCCGCGGGCGCCGCGGCAGAGAGGCAGCGCGGTCTGTGGAAGGGACTCCGGAACTCAGCCATTTTCTCGAGGTTTCGCGGTCGGAGGGCTGCTGCTCGACGGTGACGCGCTCCGGAGAGATCGCGGGTCTCATGAGCGAGCTTGAAGGCTGTTTTGACAGCTTAAAGTTTACTGAGTATCTCAGCGGCAGGAGGAGGAGCTCCCGCGGGCGCCATTTCCCTGATAACAGCCGTTAAGGTGGAACTGTGTGACAGTACATTCTGACTGTTCTGTTGCAATGTGGAGGTGGTTTCCGCTTAATGGGCGTGGCTTTTACTGGTGACGTTCTGTGATTAGACAGTAAGATGAATGTTTACGAAACGTCATCGTTTGCAACAGAAAATACTGGAAACTCTTTTAATCGTAACAATGATCGCAATCTTCACGAGCGCTAAATAGCATAAAATCGAATTATGTGTGATAATGGAGATTGTTTTTACTCGACTTTTTAGCTGAGTTGTTTTTACTCGACTCACCATTACATACCTTAAGATATTCGTGTGTTCTTCTGTAAAGCCACCTTAACCCTTGTTTGGTGTTCGGATCTGTGGGACCCATTTTCAGTTTTCATCAAAAGAAAAATTAAACAAGCATTTATTATTTGAAGCTGAGATTCACTGGGCTTGGCTAATTTCTTGTGGAAAAATATATTTCAGAACAGATTTTTTTATGACTCTACACGTACGCCCCCCTACACATTTATATTACACACAAGGTGTTCGGGTCTACTGGACCCGGGGCGTGTTAAAGTGTGAAAATGGTAGATTCTTTACCTTAATTCTCTCTTCCCACACAAACATAAATCACACATAAACATAACATTTTACATTTTAGAATAAAATTGTGTGATTGTGTAAATTAAAAGCGCCAAAATGCAATGGGTCCAGCAGAGCACCAACCCTGCCAAAGTAACAATAATGAGAACACCACACATGGTTCAAATTCTAAACGTGAAGAAATCAGGTTAAAGAACAATAAATAAAGTATATATGCTGTTTATATCACTTGTTTCTTGGCTAAAGGAAATATTGTTTAAGTTTTTAACATAAAATTTTTTGATTGGGTGAATTAAAATCTGCAAAAGGCAATGGGTCCACTTCTTCTTCTTCTTTTGGCTGTTCCCAGTTTAGGGGTCGCCACAGCCAATCATCTGTTTCCACCTAACTCTGGCTTCAGTATCCTCTACTCTTGCACCAATTACCTTCATGTCCTCCTTCAGCACACCCATATAACTTGTCTTTGGCCTTCCTCTCGCCCTCTTGCCTGGCAGCTCCATCTCAAACATCCTTCTACCAATATAACTACTATACCTTCTCTGCACATGTCCAAACCATCTCAATCTGGCTTCTCTGACTTTGTCTCCAAAACAACCAACCTGAGCTGTTTATCTCTATTTATCCGGGCTTGGGACCGGCACAGAAGTCACTGGCTTGAAACCCCTGTGGGGTCCACGAGACCCGCAAACACCGCCTGAGTAACAATACTATGAACACCACACAAGGGTTACTCAAACACCACCTGAGTAACAATAATATGAACACACAAGCGTTACTCAAACACCGCCTGAGTAACAATACTATGAACACCACACAAGGGTTACTCAAACACCGCCTGAGTAACAATAATATGAACACCACACAAGGGTTACTCAAACACCGCCTGAGTAACAATAATATGAACACCACACAAGGGTTACTCAAACACCGCCTGAGTAACAATAATATGAACACCACACAAGGGTTACTCAAACACCGTCTGAGTAACAATAATATGAACACCACACAAGGGTTACTCAAACGCCGCCTGAGTAACAATAATATGAACACCACACAAGGGTTACTCCAACACCGCCCGAGTAACAATAATATGAACACCACACAAGGGTTACTCAAACACCGCCTGAGTAACAATAATATGAACACCACACAAGGGTTACTCCAACACCGCCCGAGTAACAATAATATGAACACCACACAAGGGTTACTCAAACACCGCCTGAGTAACAATAATATGAACACCACACAAGGGTTACTCAAACACCGCCTGAGTAACAATAATATGAACACCACGCACGGGTTACTCAAACACCACCTGAGTAACAATAATATGAACACCACGCAAGGGTTACTCAAACGCCGCCTAAGTAACAATAATATGAACACCACGCAAGGGTTACTCAAACACCACCTGAGTAACAATAATATGAACACACAAGCGTTACTCAAACACCGCCTGAGTAACAATACTATGAACACCACACAAGGGTTACTCAAACACCGCCTGAGTAACAATAATATGAACACCACACAAGGGTTACTCAAACACCGCCTGAGTAACAATAATATGAACACCACACAAGGGTTACTCAAACACCGCCTGAGTAACAATAATATGAACACCACACAAGGGTTACTCAAACACTGTCTGAGTAACAATAATATGAACACCACACAAGGGTTACTCAAACGCCGCCTGAGTAACAATAATATGAACACCACACAAGGGTTACTCCAACACCGCCCGAGTAACAATAATATGAACACCACACAAGGGTTACTCAAACACCGCCTGAGTAACAATAATATGAACACCACACAAGGGTTACTCAAACACCGCCTGAGTAACAATAATATGAACACCACACAAGGGTTACTCAAACACCGTCTGAGTAACAATAATATGAACACCACACAAGGGTTACTCAAACGCCGCCTGAGTAACAATAATATGAACACCACACAAGGGTTACTCCAACACCGCCCGAGTAACAATAATATGAACACCACACAAGGGTTACTCAAACACCGCCCGAGTAACAATAATATGAAACACCACACAGGGTTACTCAAACACCGCCTGAGTAACAATAATATGAACACCACGCAAGGGTTACTCAAACACCGCCTGAGTAACAATAATATGAACACCACGCAAGGGTTACTCAAACGCCGCCTAAGTAACAATAATATGAACACCACACAAGGGTTACTCAAACACCGCCTGAGTAACAATAATATGAACACCACACAAGGGTTACTCAAACACCGCCTGAGTAACAATAATATGAACACCACGCAAGGGTTACTCAAACACCGCCTGAGTAACAATAATATGACACCACACAAGGGTTACTCAAACACCGCCTGAGTAACAATAATATGAACACCACGCAAGGGTTACTCAAACACCGCCTGAGTAACAATAATATGAACACCACGCAAGGGTTACTCAAACGCCGCCTGAGTAACAATAATATGAACACCACACAAGGGTTACTCAAACACCGTCTGAGTAACAATAATATGAACACCACACAAGGGTTACTCAAACGCCGGCTGAGTAACAATAATATGAACACCACACAAGGGTTACTCCAACACCGCCTGAGTAACAATAATATGAACACCACGCAAGGGTTACTCAAACACCGCCTGAGTAACAATAATATGAACACCACGCAAGGGTTACTCAAACGCCGCCTAAGTAACATAATATGAACACCACACAAGGGTTACTCAAACACCGCCTGAGTAACAATAATATGAACACCACACAAGGGTTACTCAAACACCGCCTGAGTAACAATAATATGAACACCACGCAAGGGTTACTCAAACACCGCCTGAGTAACAATAATATGAACACCACACAAGGGTTACTCAAACACCGCCTGAGTAACAATAATATGAACACCACGCAAGGGTTACTCAAACACCGCCTGAGTAACAATAATATGAACACCACGCAAGGGTTACTCAAACGCCGCCTGAGTAACAATAATATGAACACCACACAAGGGTTACTCAAACACCGTCTGAGTAACAATAATATGAACACCACACAAGGGTTACTCAAACGCCGGCTGAGTAACAATAATATGAACACCACACAAGGGTTACTCCAACACCGCCTGAGTAACAATAATATGAACACCACGCAAGGGTTACTCAAACACCGCCTGAGTAACAATAATATGAACACCACGCAAGGGTTACTCAAACGCCGCCTAAGTAACAATAATATGAACACCACACAAGGGTTACTCAAACACCGCCTGAGTAACAATAATATGAACACCACACAAGGGTTACTCAAACACCGCCTGAGTAACAATAATATGAACACCACGCAAGGGTTACTCAAACACCGACTGAGTAACAATAATATGAACACCACACAAGGGTTACTCAAACACCGCCTGAGTAACAATAATATGAACACCACGCAAGGGTTACTCAAACACCGCCTGAGTAACAATAATATGAACACCACGCAAGGGTTACTCAAACGCCGCCTGAGTAACAATAATATGAACACCACACAAGGGTTACTCAAACACCGTCTGAGTAACAATAATATGAACACCACACAAGGGTTACTCAAACGCCGGCTGAGTAACAATAATATGAACACCACACAAGGGTTACTCCAACACCGCCCGAGTAACAATAATATGAACACCACACAAGGGTTACTCAAACACCGCCTGAGTAACAATAATATGAACACCACACAAGGGTTACTCAAACGCCGCCTGAGTAACAATAATATGAACACCACACAAGGGTTACTCAAACACCGGCTGAGTAACAATAATATGAACACCACGAAAGGGTTACTCAAACACCGGCTGAGTAACAATAATATGAACACCACACAAGGGTTACTCAAACACCGGCTGAGTAACAATAATATGAACACCACACAAGGGTTACTCAAACACCGGCTGAGTAACAATAATATGAACACCACACAAGGGTTAAAAGGGTCACACTACGTTAAGTTGGCTGCCTTCGTGAATGTGGAAGTCCCTCTCTCCCCCCCTCACTGTTTTTCTCTCTCCCTCTTGCTCACTCCTTTCACTCACTTCTTTCTCCCCTTTTTCTCTCCCTCCCTCACTCCCTCTTTTAATTTGTTGCCTCTCTCCCTCTCTAACCTTTCTTTCTCTCTCTCCCTCCCACTCACTTCTTTCTCCTCACTTTCTCTCTCACTTCTTTCTCTCTCTTCCTCCCTCTTTCACTTCTTCAAATGCTGCTTCCTGACTGCAGGAGCTCTTTCGTTTTTTATTATGATCTTGAAGAGCATTCAGCTGTCGAACAGATCCGGAGATGGTTCGGAGCTGCCCTTCCAGAGCTGTGTCGTGCTCTCAGAAGTGCTCTGAGGATGTGGCCTCGCTCATCCACCATGGAACTTTTCCCAGAGACTCCGAACCTCCAAATATCTTCTGGCCCTCAAACCGCTCTGAGTTACAAGCAGCTGCGATGATTCGCTGTTTAAATTAATTTAACTGAAATCTAAATCAATCTACAATACAAAGAAGAGGTGAGGAGAGAAGGGAAGAAGAAGTGGGGTGAAGAGGGGGGTGGAAGCTGCAGCACCATCTCGATTGTTGTGTTCAGCGCGCGATACTCGCGTTCCCGTCCGCGTGTGGCTGGGCCGCGCTCTTTTCCCGCGTTGTTCTTCCCGCTTCCTTCCTCTCTGCGCTGCGCTCGTCAAGTAGATCTATTGTGCTGAGCAGGTCTAAGAAGCTAGTAGACCATACAGCAAGGCTAGGATATAGCTGGTTTTGGGGATGTGGAGTCTATCCCTTTCCGCTCTCCCGCTTTGTCCGTTGGTGGCATACCGCGCCACTTGTCTGCTCCCGCCTCAGCCGCCGCTCGTAGGCCACCCCTGTTCCACCCTGGGGCCCCCCTCCCACCTTGCACGGAGCACGTGCGGGCTCTTCTCGGGCTCTCTCGTCCTCTCTCGCGGTCCCACTTCTGTGACCGAGGGAGGCATCGAGAGGGAGTCTAGATGCTCACGCTTATGGCTCGTTTCAACCGTTCCTCAGAGTCTCTCGTGCTCT
>UELW01000156.1:873254-1006414 GCA_900490495.1 Danionella dracula
ATTCTCTCTCACTTCTTTCTCCCTTTCTCACTTCTTTCTCACTCTCTTCCTCCCTCCCTCCCACTCACTTCTTTCTCTCTCCATCTTTTACCTCTATCTCTCTCCCTCCTCCCTTCTTTTTCCCTTTCTCCCTCCACCTTTTAATTCTATCTCTCTTCCTCTCTCACTTCTTTCTCCCTTTCTCTCTCACTTCTTTTGCTTTATTCCTCCCTCCCACTCACTTCTTTCTCACTCTGTTCCTCCCTCCCTCCTCCCTCACTCACTTCTTTCTCCCTCCATCTTTTACTTCTTTCTCTCATCCTCACTCACTTCTTTCTCACTCTCACTCTGTTCCTCCCTCCCTCTCACTCACTTCTTTCTCCCTCCATCTTTTACTTCTTTCTCTCATCCTCACTCACTTTTGGAGGCTCGACTCTACTTGCCTCTCTTGGCCCGCCCCCGCCGTGTGCCCGGTTTCCCACTGCTGTGGCTGGGCTGTGAGGGGGCGGGGTCAGGGGCGGCGGCCATATTGATCTGTCCCTCCTGAATCTCCTGCCGCGTCTCAGCCGGCATGCGCTGGATCTGCTGCTGCGTCTCCAGGTAGAACATCACATCCCGCAGCTGCTCCTGCAACTCGCCGATGCGCTCGTCCTTATTGCCTGCCATCTCCTGGAGTCTCCGCCCCTCCTCCTGCAGCTGCTGTCTGTAACTGCGTCTGATTGGCTCGCAGGCAGCGGTTCATCTCCTGCTCCTCTCGCAGCTCCAGGCTCAGCTTGGCCACTTTGGTGTTCAGCTGAGAACATCTGCAGGAGAACAACTGTAGCTTGAGCGTCAGTGTGTATGTAGGCCCCGTCCACTTCCAGTTTCCTGAATCCTTACTTCTTGTCCACGTTCTGCTTCTCTTTAGTGAGTTCAGTGAGCTTCCTCTCCAGAGCGTCACACCTCTCAATCGTCTCCTTGAACTTGGCCTTCATGTTACTTATCTGAGAGAGATAGAGAAAGAAAGAAGAGACAAAAAAAAAGAGATGGGTAGAGAGAGAGCACAGAGAAAAAGAGAGAGTAGAGTAGCAGGGAGTAAGTGAGGGGAATAGGAGAGGGGGAAGTGAAAGGACGAGTGGGGACAAAAAGAGGGAGGGAACAAAAAGAGAGAACGGGTAGAGAGAGAGAGAGAAGAGAGGTGTAGGTTGGAAGGGGAAAAGGGAGAAAGAGAGAGCGAGGGGAAGAAAGAGCGAGAGAACAAGAGTGTTGATGTGTTAGAGTGTTAGACAGGTGTCTCCTCTATCATGGCTGTGTTACGGGTCAGACCTCTTCTGCCGTATCTTTCTCCAGATGGACGATCTTGTTCTCCCAGTAGATGCGCTGCGAGTCCAGCTGGCTGGTCAGCAGGTAGGAATACTGCAGGGACGCAAACACTCGGGTTAATGCTCTCCACAACGAGAGAGGCGGGAGGAAAGAGCGATATATATATATATATATTTTTTTTTATACATTAGCGGTGTTCAGAGACACCTGATAGGGCTAATCAGCACGGGCCAGGCACACCTGCCTCTGATAAGGAGGGAGGGGATAAAAGGACCCCAGAGGCACAGAGGGAGGAGATCGACTCCGATGAGGACTGTGATTGCTAATCGCCGTTTCCCTATTTCTCTCCCCGACAGAGAGCAGCTGAGCCTGGACCGCCTGATCCGCTCACCACTCCATTCCTGAGAATATATTTCTAAGAGAGAGAGAGAGGAGCAATAGATGGATAGAGATAGAGAGAGAGAGAGAGAGAGAGAGAGAGGTGCACCTCGAGCTGCAGCGCATCGATCTTGTCCTCCTGGCAGGTGTCGCCCTCGCACTCATACTGCACCATCTTCCCATCCGTCTTGCTGGCCACAAGCCGGTGCACGTAGTTATCTAGCGGAGCACAGAGCAACATCTTACTCGCGATAGCAGCCGCGTCTCTGACTCCAGATCAGAGCGAGCTCCTGCCCATGCTAGGGCCCCAGGGTTCCGCTGGTGCTCCAGGTTATACCTGGAGCCGCAAATAACTACGGATAAGACAGAGAGAGAGAGTAGGATTGGGATTGGGACATACCTCCAGCGTAGTCCCAGACCCTGTGATTGGTCAGCTGCATGGCGTAGGTGTGCTGCGTCTCCTCAAAGTGCTTGTATGCGTGGCGACTGACGTAGCGCCCGCAGCCGATGTGACCGCAGATCAGACAGATCCAGAGGTTCTGCAACACACACACACACACAAGAGCTGAGAACACGGCTCCCGGAGCGGATTCGAACGTGCTATCCTCTGCTTCTTCACCTCGTGGACGCCGCACTCGAAGCACTTGTTCTCCTCCACCGGTTCCGGAGTCTGGCAGTATCTGCAGACGGGACACCTGGAAAACAGCAGCGGAAGGGTTAGTGTGCTCCAGCGCCTCTTCTCTCAGAGCTGGATTGAACCCAGGAGCGGCGGGGACTCACGAGGCGTCCTCCCAGCGCTGCAGGCACTGGCTATGGAAGCTGTGGTTGCAGAGCGTGGTGAGCACACCGTTCACTGACTCGTCCATGCGCTCCAGACACACGGTACACTTGGGCAGCTCCGTCAGCTCCATCACCGGGAGACTTGCGCCCTGAGAGGAACATTTACATGATAAAAACTCCAACAAGAACTCCTCCACGAGAAACATTCGAGGCTCTTCACGGCATCTCGAGGGCCTCGAGAGCTTTCAGCTCCTCCAGAAGCTGCTGCGTGGTGTTAAAATAAACGGAATGACATTTCTACAATAAAACTATTTAACAAACAAGGTAAAAGTAATGAATTTACACAAAGAAACAAAAGTCTATACATTTGAACATGTACAATAAAAGTAAAAATAATGTTAAATAATTGATTATAGACTTGTAAAAAAAAAACTGAAATTAGAATATATAAAAATACAACTAAATTTAATGTAAGAGATGTCAATAAAAAAGCATGGAATAAAAAGGAATTAAAAAAAAGATTAATCTAAAAAAATGTAAACACAAAACAACAAAAAAAGACTTAAACAAACCTAAAAATAAAATGAAAGAAAAAATATACAAAAAAAAGTAATATCAAAAATAAAATAAAAAAGTAATACAAAATAAATTAAATACTACAACAGTAATTAAAATTTAAATTATCAAATATCAAAAATAAAATAACATGAAACAAAGAATACATCTTTTAAAAAATAATGTCAAATTAAAAATAAATATAAAAAAAACACAAAAAGTTATTACAAATAAAATAAACAAGTGAATAAATAAATAAAACATCAATTAAAAGACCTCTTCAGACTTGATGACCTCTGCTCTCTCCACGTACACCAGCTGGCACACCGCATCCTCGATGGAGTTGAACTGACGGCCGTTGCAGGTGGTGTAGAAGCTGTCTGCGTCCGCCTGCAGCCATAGAAACACAAGAAGACACCATCACCATCACCCTGGAGTGGGCTTCCTCTGCAGGGTTGATGCGGGCGCTCACCTGGCTCCGGAACTGGACCAGCACCATATACTGGTTGGGGGTGGAGTCGCGGATGATCTTCATGTGCTCCATCACGTCGTTGAAGGGTGCGACGAACTTCATGAGGTCATGGCTGGTCATGGTAGTGGGTACGGTGAGAATGCAGAGCATGGCACTGCGCCGCACGTCCTCCGTCAGCGACGTCATCTTACTGTGAGAACACAGCAAGAGAGACGGGTCACACATAGCAACCCAAAGTCCCCCCCAACCACACTGAGAAATGGCTCACACACGGCAGCCTAGAACCCCCCCCAACCACACTGAGAGATGGCTCACACACGGAAACCAAGAGCCCCCCCAACCACACTGAGAGATGGCTCACACACGGCAAGCCAGAGTCCCCCCCCAACCACACTGAGAAATGGCTCACACACGGCAAACCAAGAGTCCCCCCAACCACACTGAGAGATGGCTCACACACGGAAACCAAGAGCCCCCCCAACCACACTGAGAGATGGCTCACACACGGCAAGCCAGAGTCCCCCCCCAACCACACTGAGAAATGGCTCACACACGGCAAACCAAGAGTCCCCCCAACCACACTGAGAGATGGCTCACACACGGCAGCCTAGAACCCCCCCAACCACACTGAGAGATGGCTCACACACGGCAACCCAGAGCCCCCCCCAACCACACTGAGAGATGGCTCACACACGGAAACCAAGAGTCCCCCCCAACCACACTGAGAGATGGCTCACACACGGCAACCCAGAGCCCCCCCCAACCACACTGAGAGATGGCTCACACACGGCAACCCAGAGTCCCCCCCCAACCACACTGAGAGATGGCTCACACACGGAAACCAAGAGTCCCCCCCAACCTCACTGAGAGATGGCTCACACACGGAAACCAAGAGTCCCCCCCAACCACACTGAGAGATGGCTCACACACGGCAACCCAGAGCCCCCCCCAACCACACTGAGAGATGGCTCACACACGGAAACCAAGAGTCCCCCCCAACCACACTGAGAGATGGCTCACACACGGCAACCCAGAGCCCCCCCCAACCACACTGAGAGATGGCTCACACACGGAAACCAAGAGCCCCCCCCAACCACACTGAGAGATGGCTCACACACGGAAACCAAGAGCCCCCCCAAAAACACTGAGAGATGGCTCACACACGGAAACCAAGAGTCCCCCCCAACCACACTGAGAGATGGCTCACACACGGCAACCCAGAGCCCCCCCCCAACCACACTGAGAGATGGCTCACACACGGAAACCAAGAGTCCCCCCAACCACACTGAGAGATGGCTCACACACGGCAGCCTAGAGCCCCCCCCCAACCACACTGAGAGATGGCTCACACACGGCAACCCAGAGCCCCCCCAACCACACTGAGAGATGGCTCACACACGGAAACCAAGAGCCCCCCCAACCACACTGAGAGATGGCTCACACACGGCAACCCAGAGTCCCCCCCCAACCACACTGAGAGATGGCTCACACATGGCAGCCTAGAGCCCCCCCCAACCACACTGAGAGATGGCTCACACACGGAAACCAAGAGCCCCCCCAAAAACACTGAGAGATGGCTCACACACGGCAAACCAAGAGTCCCCCCAACCACACTGAGAGATGGCTCACACACGGAAACCAAGAGCCCCTCACCCCAACCGAGATCTTTAGCTTTAATGGAAAGAACAAGATCTCGATTGCAAGGGCGGTTCCTCCATAGGTTTATTACTACTCAGGTCCTGGTTTTACCTTCGTACGCATGGAATGCTATTCATTTGAACAAGAAACACGTTTTCTTTGATCTCTCCCCCTCTCTTCTCTCTCTCCTCTTCTTTCTCTTTCACCCCTCCATCTCCTCTCCTCTCCTCCCCTCTCCTCTCTCTCCTCTCCTCTCCCCCCCCCTTTCCTCTCCTCTCCTCTCCTCTCCTCTCCTCTCTCTCTCCATCTTCTCCTTTCTCGCTCTCACTCCCTCCAGCTCCTCCTCCCTCACACTCCCTCCCGCTTCTCTCCTCTCTCTCTCCATCTTCTCCTTTCTCTCTCTCTCCTTCCATTTCCTCCTCTCTTAGTACCTCACCTCTCTCTCCTTCCCTCACTCCTGTCTGTCTGTCTGTCTGTCTATCTATGTCTGTCTCTATCTCTCTCTCTCTCTCTCTCACCCTCCTCACCCATATCCATCCCCTCTCTCCCTCACTCACTTACCCCTTCTGTCTACTCTTTCTCTCCTCCCCATCCGCTCTTACTCCCTCTCCTATTTCTCTCTCTCCCTTAGTCCCTCACTCCTTTCTCTTCTGCTCTTTATCCTACGCCACTTCAGTCTTCTCAACCTTATCTCTCTCTCTCTCTCCTCTTTCTGCTCCCTCTCCATCTCTGTCAGCTTTCTCTCCTATCCTCTATCTTTCCCATCTCTCTCTCTTTCTCCCGCTCTCTCTATCCTCTCGCCCCTCCTCTTCTTTCTACATCCCTACCTCTTTCTACCTCCCTCCCTCCCTCCCCCTTTATTTACTTTCCCATAAACTATGTTTACCACTGTTAAACAGTAGAATTTATTCTCAAAGTAAAACTCAAACACAGTTTTCAGAGAGCACAGTGTTTAAAAGATAAAACACAACTATTTATATATATATATATATATATATATATATATATATATATATATATATATATATATATATATATATAGTGTCATGTTTTGTATGTTATCTGTTGAATAGCGTTAAAACCCTGTTTCTCTGCTCACAGATGCAGAGAAGTAGCAGGACTCTCACTTTGTTTTGTAGAGGTGCATGATCCCGTGGACGATCTCCACCGAGGGATTCCCGCTGAAGAACGAGATCTGATCCGGGAGCTGTTTGGAGGGTGAGTCTGGGGGGAGGCCCTCCTCCGTCTGCTGCAGGTTGTCCCCACCATGCTTCTCCTCTTCCGCTCCATCTTCCGCTCCTGATGGATGAATCAGAAGGTTACTCGCACCAGCCACTCCAGCACCCTCCTGAACCTGCTGGAGATAACGGAGACACACCTGCGCTGGGCTGGAAGGTCTCGATCACCATGTCGCTCATGACGCGGCTCCCCAGCTGCTGATGGAGGATCCCAGTGCGCTCCAGCAGTGTTTTTCCATCCAGCGTGGCTCGAGCGGAGCCCAGAGCTTTCTCTCTCATTTGCTCCTCAGACATCTCTGGAACTGCAGCACACAGTGGGGACAGCGTGAGGGACACACAAAGGGCTTCCAGAACGCCGCTCAAACACAGAGCTTCAATGCTCTTTGTGAAGCTTCGCTGTCATTCCAGGCACAGCGACAGTAGAGCCTGAGAGTGCTTCACCTTCTGAACCTCACAGAGACACTCAACGTTAGCGCTAGGAGAGAAGCTGATGAAGGAGAGAAGCTGATAGAGGAGATAAGCTGATGGAGGAGAGGCCAGTTTAATCTCAAAGCTCCTCTCCAGAAAGTGTTCCTGGAACATCTCTGCTCAAGCGCTTCCCTCACAGCTCCACGGGGTTCATACCCAGGAACAGATTGAGGTCAGATGATCGGAGGAGTTGATCTAAACCATCTGGTGGCGATGGTCCAGTAGACATCACCAAATTTACTTTTTACTCCATCTAACGGTCCTGATCTTCTTCTAAGGTTTCAATTCAGACCTCAACGTTGTTGTTTTTCATTGTTTTCGAATGTTTTATTTCAAATATAACCTCCACAGTCAAGACCAAGACGTTCGACATCTTTTGACATGAGGGCCAAATATAGTCCGGGTCTGGCCCAGCTAGAATTGTTTTAATGCGGGAGACAAGACATTGGCCAGAGAACTTGTAACGTGGCTTCTTACAGCATTTAAGTAAATCTTACATAGGAAATACATTTCTTTAATGAATGTTGAATGTATATTACACACCTCCTTCATTAATTTGAATAAGCTGGCGTGTGTTTATTATCGCCGATGTTGAGTTTGGGTGCGTACAACTGTATTGTAATTCATTTCAGAACTGATATGCATGTGATAACTGGTCTGAAGGCGGAATACCGGGGTTGTACCGCGGTAAACGGGCCTTTGGCACTCACCAGCGCAGTATCGGAACCCGAGCGGGGACTCGGAGCGTTCTGAGAGCTCCAGCCTGATCACCACCAGAGACACACTCATGGAGTCCGCGGGTAAAACTCTCTGACAGGGGTTTAACCGGAGAGAGTAGCCCCGTCTCCCGTGAAGCTTCTCAGCTGGACGTCATAAACTCCAAAACTATTATTATTTATTGTTATTTACAAGCTAAACCGACCGAAAACAACAGTGACGTATTTGGTGGGAGAAAGGATGTTTTCTGCCTTACTTCCGTTTTCGTATTTCAAAATTAAAGCCCCTTAAACGGTCGTTCACAAATGGCGCGTAAACCATACCAACTTATTTTTTAAGAAAAAATTTTTTTTCTCATGGTTTATGAAAGGAGAGTACATGTTGTTGAAAAATACTTTTATTCAAGACTAGGACACGTCTTTTTTTTTTTTTATCTACGTCACGTCCTCTTCAGCCGTCGTTCTGTTGCGTAGTAACAAGTCTGTCAATCATTCAATATTTTATTGACAGTCATTGATAATAATAGACATCAGTTACCCCAGTATTTACCCTTATAAATCTATTTTGGTTTTAATTAATTTTACTGGAACTTCAGAAAATTAGTGATCTCTTTAATGTTTAAATTTTGCTCAATTGTGAAATATAACCCGTACAACCTGACAAATATTATATACAAACACAGCAATGCTTTAATTGTATTTTGAAATTCACATTGATCCCGCTGAGGATTGTTAGCTGGGTGTCACATAAAGGAGACATACTCCGCGGCAGCTGCGCCACTCTCAGAAACCAGGAAAGGTGGGCAGTTTTAACATTGGAGTGAATGAGAACTGTTTTTAAGTTACCCTCATGCGGCCGCTAGGGGAACTGCAGTTCAGTCCCTTCCTACCGAGCTTCAAGCGAGAAAGGAGGAGGTTGCCCCAATGTCAGAAAACCTGGTGTGTTGTATTAAAATGTAAGCTTTAAATTTAAAACGTAAATTGTAATATGCCTAGGAAATACTTTGAGGTTGGTTATGTATATTGGTTATGTATATCTTTTTTCTCTCTTATCGGTCAAAAATCTTTTATACGTATCAAGATTGTTTTCATGTTTCAAAAAAAAAAATTTGCTCCTATTTTAATTGGTTTATGCAGATGAGTATAATGATGAATTTTATTGTTGTAACTTTATTGGATACGTTGTTGTTGTAAATATATTATGTATGTATGTACAAATACATGTGTTTGTGGGAGGGAGATATTACACGTTGTTATTCATCTTGCGTTGGGATAATTTATTAAATAAAACATTATGTAGATCTGGTATTTTTTGTATTTGTGTAATGTAAAAACAAACATGATGTTTGCAGGATTAGACATTTTTTTCTGTATAAATAATTGTATCGTCTTCTTCTTCTTTCGGCTGTTCCCAGTTTAGGGTTCGCCACAGCAAATGCCACAGGATGCCCTTCCTGACGCAACCCTCTCTATTTATCCGGGCTTGGGACCGGCACAGAAGTCACTGGCTTGAAACCCCTGTGGCTAGATTGTATAAATAATTGTATAATGTGCGTAATGATAATAAAAAGTCTAGCTGCTAAAGCGGGCAGTTTCTTAAATACATAAGGTGGTTGAGTGGTAGCCTCTAAATCGTCCCCAGCATTCTGGTGTTTCATGGGCTTATGTCAAGGAACCAGCATGGTCCCGTCATGGCGCTGACAGGGTCACATGGTTTGCTCTGTCCCCGCCCCACCAGTCTCACGCTGGTGTTCTCAGAGTGCTGCAGCTGCAGCTGGGTGTTATTGGGAGAGAGGAAAGTAACGAAGCTCCAGTTTATCGCCGGACTACGACAGGCTAGGTCCAGAGGTGAACAGATTGGCTCCCATTAACGTTAAAATCACCCAAAGCAACAGTTAAAAAGCATAACATGGTCCCAGCAGGAAGTGGTAGCATTGTATTTAATCTAGCACAAAACACAAAGGTCAGGCATTGAACTGAAGGCTCACGTGGTTAAAGCTTGGGCCAGTCATGAGCCAAGTGTGTCCCATTTTATTCTCTTGCCTGGAAGTAGAACAAGGTCCAGTCGTGTCAGTAATTCATTGGTACTTGGTCCAAACAAAACGACTTGAGTAAGCCAAAATTGCTGTTTAAGCAGTTTTGCCGTTTGTAAGGAAGGTGAATTTTCACAAATATTATTTTTATATAATGTTAAGTTTATATTTTATCTAGACTTCCACATGATCAGAATGATGATGTTTATACCCCAAACCATCTCAGAGCTCATCGCTCGGACACTGGCACACAGAGCTTTAGCCCAAAAATCAGAACTTGCCATAAAAACATCACCTCTGCCAGACGATCTTTTGTTTGCTAAAGTGGTTTTAGGAACCCTTGTGAGCGCTGGCACTTCTGTGTTTGACGAAGCTCTTGTGGCGCTAAAAAAAGCTGAATGAGTCCTGGGTGGAGCTGGATTTTCACAGATCTGAGAAAAAGAGGAACTGTTGTTCTGGGGAACATTCATCATGCAAATGTTTAACCTGCAGCAGCATCAGGTGGAACGATGATTCAGAGCCACTCTTCAAAGATCAAACATCGCTTCATTCTGCATCCAGTGAGAGCATGCTCAGAAGGTCACGGGTCACAGTCACATCCTCCGACGGGGCAGGAACCCAAAGATCATGCAGGACAGGAATCCCAGAAACAGGAACCTGCTGAGCTTCACGAGACAGTTGGGATCGTGTGACTGGTTGTGGGAAGCTCTTTCTGTTTAATGCTTCTTGCGTCTTAACCAGGATCACACATGGCAAATGCATCTGGTTCAAGTTCGGCTTTGTCTGGTGCTTCAATACAAAACGTGGGCTGGACATGTTCTGAATCTGGCAGAGGTGGTCTAGATTACAACATGATTAAGAAGACTTGCATCAGACACCAAATATACTGCTTACACGGCTGAGACGCGGCACAGTGATGGCCCAGCCATCTAGTATAAAATCTAGAATTTCTCTTATCACGTACCATAGATCATTGTATGGACCAAGAAAAACTAGATTTGTGAGTCAAACAACGATCTCTCGTGTGTTCACAGAAATGTGTCTTTATTGAAAAACTGTTATCGGACGCAGAATGCATCACAAGCCAACTCTGTTCTCGATTGTCCCGTTGTTCATCTCCCTGCAGAAACTGTGGAGTTCTTGGCATGAGAGCAAGAAAGCAGACATTGTGAAGAGATTCAAATGTTTAGTTTTCATAAATCGAGTTAATAATTAATAAAAGGCAGCTCGATCCATCTCTGCAGCTCTATGAGGAAGTGATTTTATTATCTTCGGGTTTGTTTCCGTGAGAGCTTATCCTCTTCAGACTCTTTGTCTATTACAACAGCTTTCATTGTTTCAAGAGCTTTCTCTGAAGAAATCAGTTTGTTTTTCTGCAATAAAGCCTGAACGAATAACTCCCCTCTATTAGAGAATAACTGCGAGCAGAACACAAACAACACAAAAACAAAAGTTTGCTCATCACATTTGTTCTTTGTTTTTATGTAGTTTGAATAAAAAGAACAAAAAACTTTTTTTCACTTCACACAAATATATATATATAAATATATTATTGTAAGAACACCAAAATCAACCCCTAAACTATATGAATTTAAATTATTTGCAATATTATTTTATCTTTATGTTTTTGCAGGTATGATCAACAATTTTCCGATAGAAGGAAAATAATTCAGGTCTAAACAATAAAAAACATCAAATCAATGAAAGTCATAAAGAAAATAAACAATACCGGAGAAATAAAGAAGAGTTGATAAACATTCAATATTATAAAGCAGGAGAAGATCAATGAGCACAAGAGGAGCGAGATCCTCGATCGAAAGAATATTCCAAGAAAATGTAAATCTATTTTAAGAAACTCAAAGTTTCTTGAGTAGAATAAATTTGTTTGATGCAAATCGCTATCCAGTCTGCAAAGTTTGGCATTTGCTTGGCTTACCGTATTTGGGCCAAACATGGTCCAAGTCACCGATTGCGTTGTATTTTAAAACTCATGAGTTAGATTTCAACTTAAATCTAACTGTGCTGAAGTTTGGGCCAACTTTTATTCTGCTTGAATTGAGCCCCTTTTAAAGCACTTTTCAAAACAAGAAACTGACAAAAATCTGTTTCTGCAGTATTATAATTATTAAGAATTAAGAATTATTTTTCTTATTTGAAGAAAAAACGCTTAAACTTAATCTTTCTATCTATAAAAAAGCTGCCACAAGGGAAAGGGGAGAAAATGTTAAAAGAAATGTACAAATAAAAAAAAATTGCACAAAAATGCTTGTGATTTTTTTTAAGTTGAACTAGACGCATCATATGTCCAGAATTTAAAGAAAACTATGTTAAATACGTCTCTTTTACAAGAAAAAACATTTGTAGTTGGGAAGGGGGGAAAAGTAGAAGAGAAAATAATAATAATAAATGCAAAAAAAAAAAAAACATTTTAAGAGAGGCATTTTTTAGAATGTAGAGCATTTTCTGAAGGCGTTCCAATCAAAGCAACCAAAGAAAGATTGACGAGGACTAAAGCATCATGTAAGGAGCTCAGGTGAGGAGCTCTGACCTAAACAATCCTCTTTTTCACTCTCAAGCTTTCCCACTGAAGACTTAACATGACCTTAAACGCCGCTCAAAACACAAACACAAGCTCTTAGAAGAGTTTACCAGCTTAAAAAATGTTTGTGAAGACTCTCCCTGTGGCTCTCAGGGGCCAGGGGCGGGGCTCACACATAAGGGCGGAGCCTGGAGAGATGATGTTGCTCTGACAGGAAGTGAGCGCTCTCCTCTCCTCCCAGCTCTTCAAGAGGAAGCCGATGCAGCTGTTTCTCAAGAGTGTTTGCTGAAGGTAAGCTACCAAACTCTCCTGTTTCTGCTGCTCTCCTCTTTGAGAGCTTCTCAAAGCTGCAGTCTGGTCACATAGAGCTGAACAAAGAAGGATACTTTTATTACCTCCGGTCTCTTGAGAGGGGTTTGAGAGAGAGAGAGAGAGAGAGAGAGAGAGAGAGAGAGAGAGAGAGAGATTTTCTGGAAGGAAGCGTATCTTCTGTGTGAGAGAGAGAGAGAGAGAGAGAGAGAGAGAGAGAGAGCGAGGATCCACTGCAGTAGGAACAGCAGAATGTGAGGAATGTGGAGCGTACTAGAGGAACTCGTGTCTTAGCTCTCTCTGGGTTACTTCAATGCTTTGTGGTTTCCTCAGCTTCCGTAGTGAGCATGTTAAAGAGATCTCGAGACACAGTGTGTGTGTTTGTTTTGTGTGCAAAATCAAATGCAGTTCGGGACTGGATGGAACATTTAGGTGAGAAGAGAAAAAAGGAGCTTAGATCTGCAGGCTTGGTCACTTGATACCTGCGTTCCAGACAATAGCAGCAGAGCTTTCAGAGAAACAGAACCTGTTTGATCTGCAGCTCTCACTGTAGTTAGAGACCCATCCCTGGGGTGGATTTCACCTGAAGGGTCATGGTTCAGCGGCTGAACAAGAGCTCCTGTTAACTCTTTCCACCTCCATTTACCCTTGTTTGCTCTCCACAGATGGGCGAGCAGGACCCCTGCGAGCGGCTCCTGTATGACAAGAGAAACTTCTCCAAGTTCTCCTCCAGCGTTCACGCCGTGGTGCGTATCCGGCAGAAGTACCAGGCCATGAAGAAGCGCCGCCTGGAAACATCGTCCCTCATGTCCCCACGCTCCACCAGCCCTCAGATCTTCACCTTCAATAACCTCCAGGAGCACAGCAACCTCGCATCTCTCCGTAAGCGCAAGAAGAAGAGGATTGCGAGAGTTCTGTACCCCAGCAGCAGCTTGAGGAGCATCCCCAGCAAGGAGAGCAGCCGTGCCAAGAACTGCCTGTACTTGCTCTGCATCATCGTCTTCCTGCAGGTCTACAACGCCATCGAGAACCTGGATGACCATGTGCAGAAGTACGACCTGGAAGGCCTGGAGAAGACCCTCAAGAGGGAAGTCTTCGGCCAGCAGGAGATGGCGGACATTCTCTTGGGACATCTCAAGGATTACTTATCCACCTACGTGCACAACAAACCACTCGTCCTGTCGCTCCACGGAGCCAGCGGCGTTGGGAAGAGTCATGTTGGGAGATTACTCGCTCAGCACTTCCGCTCCGTCGTCGGGGATGAGCTGGTGATGCAGTACTTTGTGCTCCACCACTGCCCCGCAGATGAAGATGTTCCGCTCTGCTCCGCATCTCTGGACGCTTGTGTGTCAAAAATCGTGACTCGAGCCGAAGAAGAGGAGAAGATCCCGCTGTTCATCTTCGACGAGGTGGAGTACATGCCCAGGGAGCTTCTGGACACGCTCCGAGAGCTAATGCACCCTCAAAACAACAACAAATACCTGAACGCCATCTACGTGCTCATCAGCAGCCTGGGACAGGAGGACATCACCAAGTTTGTGCTGCAAAACTCCAGCCTGGCTTTCTCGGAGCGGCGCAGCTTGAGTCAGGAGCTCTCGCCTTGCTTGCAGCACTTCCTTTGGGAGCACCACCAGCTCTTCAGGGATGCTGAGATCTTGCCGTTCATGTTGCTGGAGAAGAGTCACGTGATGGAGTGCTTCCTGGATGAGATGATGAGGGAAGGGTTCTACCCGGATCGGATGCACGTGGAGAGCTTTGCGGAGGAGCTCACATATTTCCACGTAGGTGACCGAGAATTCTCTCGCAGCGGCTGCAGGCCGGTTGTGGCCAAGGTCAACATGCTGTAGAAGCAAAACAACATTTCTTCACAAAGAACTGGATTCAAGATCAGTCTGAGGCAACGGAAGCAGGCTATTACAGTTTTGATCTGGCCCAGCTCTGTCCCAGAGCTGGTTTTGCTTGTACAAGCACCAGAATGAATGAATAACTAAAACCAAGGCTCTGCTGATGTGATCATGTGTTTAATGTCTGGCTCATGTCTTCTGCGACGCATTGAAAACAAAAAAACAGTTTTGCCAGACTAGGGCCATGTATGGCCCACATCATCCAAAATGTGATTGTTGAATGGATTGTACAGTAACTTCTTTGACCGGATTGACTCCCTCCAGCCGCATGGTTAGATCACCTACGGTTTGATCTAGAGCAAGCAGACATGGGCACGAGTATTGACTTGAGGTTTTTGCTTCCTTAAAATAAGGTGATGAGACTGAACTTAAACACTCTCGCTGAGAGCAAAAGAGACAGAGAGAGAGAGCAGGAGAGAGAGAGAGAGAGAGAGAGAGAGAGAGAGAAATAGGACAGAGAAGGAGAGAGAGAAAGAGGGAGAGAGAGAAAAGGGAGAGAGAGACAAACTAGAGGCCATAGAAGGAGAGAGAACAAGCGAGAGAGAGAGAGAGAGAGAGAGAGAGAGAGAGGGAGGGTGGGAGAGAGAGAGAGAGGAGAGAGAGTGAGACAGGGAGAGAGAGGACAGAGAAGGGGAGAGGGAGGGAGAGGGGACATAAAAGAGGAGAGTAGAGTGAGAGAGGAGGAAAAGAGAAAGCAGGGAAAAAGGAAGAAAGGAAGAGATGTATT
Organism: Danionella dracula; assembly: GCA_900490495.1. Classification (NCBI taxonomy): domain Eukaryota; kingdom Metazoa; phylum Chordata; class Actinopteri; order Cypriniformes; family Danionidae; genus Danionella; species Danionella dracula. The sequence continues at coordinate 888,293 of UELW01000156.1, forward strand.
TTTTCAGTGTCTATGATCAGATTTCTCGTTCTGACCCAAAACTGATCACTGAATGAAACAAAAATAACACGATCTGTACAACAGGAAGTGTGGCAGCATCATCACTGAAAAACTGCCAAAAACAAATGTTTGTTGTTCTAGCAAAATCTCTGTAATGATCACTCCTCGCTCTGTAACCTAATAAATACCGTTTATTTATAGCATTGTTTCTATTTTAAAATGTGTCACAGTAAGACTTTGATAAATTTTCAGATTTTTATGAAGTGATTAAGAGTCGTGGAGTTATTTTGACAGGAAAAGGATCTGTGGAATTTTGTGGTATAGCAGGTGCTTTTACTATAGCTGCACCCACTCACAAAACAATCGTATGGGAGGAATAGGGCCCTCTGGTAACTGTCAACAAAAAAGGCATATTTTAACCACCTGGGAGAACCCAAGTAGGAGCAAAACTCACAGGAGAGTGTTGACTCTGTCTCTTCAGAAGACATTCACACTCTTGAGGAAAGGTAGCGCATGTTTTTAAGATGTTTTCTCTCCCCCTGAAGGTGTCCTCAGTCGGTATCTTGGTTCGGTTCCTGAAAGTATAAGCAGCAACAGAAAAAAAAGTAGTTGATACAGTTTCAGCAAGCAGAGACACTGTTGAGCTTACTGATGTATTGAAAGGTTAAAGAACACAGAGACGTGGGTTACAGAAGGGGGTACTCCTTCTGAGGAGAAAATTAAAAACAGTTCTAATTGCTTTCATTTCAAAAAGTTCAGGATCAGGGGTGAGAGAGGGGTCACATGATACCTTCAGGTGATCCACCTCCATGAGTCTCTAGACCAGGTGAGTTCCCCATCAGTCGGTCACTCCGACTTCTGTAGGTGACGGCTAAGGGAACTCCGCTAGAAGTGCTCTACTCTCTCCATGCTCTTTTTAACACGCCACACATAAAGTAGGTGCAGGCATGGCACTATTTCTGTCTGCTCATTGGAGCCATACTCTCAGACACAAGCAGCTGGTGAAAGATTTCACATCATTGTTGGATTATATTCCCTTTTGTGGATCAAGAGATCTGGTTTTTATGGCATTCAGCACAATACTCTGGACGTTCACAGCGTTGAAGCTGGGCTGCATGCGTGGTTACCGTTCCGCGTGCTTCCCACTGCTTCCCGCCGGTGCGTTTGCTATACACCACAGAGAGTTATCGGAACATGGGCTGCTGGCATCTTCTGATGACTCCTGTGTGCTTGATAATGCAATCTCCACTGCTGCATCGGAGAGAGCCCATGCATCTCCCGAAGGAGACACCCCTTCGCTCTCCCCCTCTGGGGATAGGTGGTTGTGCTGCGGAGGAGATGACCGAGTTGCTTACCTGGGCTACTGGAGAGGTTGGGTTTCAGTTGGCTCTGCCCCTCGTATCCGATATCTCCAGGCTGGATGTGTGGGTTATGAGGTTACGCGGTGTTGATAAACACCAGTTCACAGTTCAGATCTCAGTTTAAATAAAATTAGAATTTCCTGGGTTATGTGCGCAGCCTAGAGACTTGCATTGCAGATCCGAATGTAGCTCTTGTTTCAGAGACACAATTCAGTGGCGTGGCATCTGATGTAGTGCAGCCCGGATGGCTCCCAGCTTCCAGGTTGGAGTCATCTTTGAGACCTTCTCGGCTGAAAAGGGATGCTGCTCCGAGGTCGAGCCTGTTAGGCCCCCCTAGGCTCCCTGCAGACCCCACCACTAAGTCCATTGTTTCGGGGCCACGCTTGGGAACTATCCTATGTAGGGTGCCATTTGTGAAGTTAGGAAGCTTGGTGGGAGCTTCCAATTATGTCCCTTGGCTCATACACACTTTCCGGTCCAGCTGTCAAGCCCAGGTTTAACGGGGTCTTATGTCCTCTATCTCACCCACAGATCCTCCGGGCCTGCGCGAGGAGATCGATTCCCCTTACGCAAAGTGCAATCGAGCCAGTTCCTCCTGTCGACATGGAAAGAGAGTTACAGCCCAAACTTTGTAGTTCCCTAACGCATAGGCGGGTTGCGTTTAATCCTCAACCTGCGTCTTCGCAAGGCTTGTCTCCTGAGACTTCCTCAGGATGATGTCTCCAGACGCATGGTCCATTTAGTGATTTGCATGATGCATACTTCACGTGAGTATACTCCCTCGGTACAGACCCTTCAGTTGGCCTTGAAGGCTAAGTGCATCAGTACTGCGTCCTCCCCTCTACTTTTCTCTGTCCCCTCACACCCTCTCAAAGGTGTTTGAGGTGGCTTTCGAATCGTGGTGGGTTCGAATCCTGGTGTACTGGACAACTGGCTGATACTGACTTAGTCGAGGTCTCAGTTGATTTGTCACAGAGACAGGGTCTTATGTCATCTCAGCCGTTGGGCTTCGGATCAACCCAGATTGGAGCGGTCTGACCCCCGGCCTGAGCATATCTTCCTGGGTATGGAGGAACATGTGAGCACACTTCCCTGGAGTCAAATTGGTGGTCTCTCTGAAAACTCCAGACGTTCTTGGGCATATGCGTTCCGCAGAAGCGGTTAGTCCGCATATGAGACCACTCCAGCTTGGCTCAAGTTCTGAGTTCCGTCACGAGCATGACATTAGGGTGACTGAAGGTGAAAGTGGCGCCTTGTTGCCATCTCCATCTCCGTTTTTAGAAGGACATTCGGTTCCTCATGTCGGTGTCCCTCTGGAGGACTGCGAGGCACGTAGTAGTGATCACCAATGCTTCAAAGATCAGGGTGGAGTGCTGTATTCCAGAAGCACAATCTCAGGGTTGGACCGAGAAGTACGCTTCCTGGAGCATAAATCACATAGAGCTTGGAAGTGTCCGCTTCAGGAGAATGCTGCAGGGATATCACGTGTTGGTCAGGACAGACAACACAGCAGTGGTGGTGTATGTCAATAGATAAGGAAGGATACGCTTACCCTGTAGTCACAGCTCTCACTCGCAGACCGCTCCTCTGGGGTCACCACTGAGGGCTGTCCCTAGTCGCAGTCCATACTCCCGGCAGGATGAACCTTTAGGCAGATACACTGTCTCGGTAGATACTCCTATCAGAAGAATGGCAACTCCTGAGGTAGACCTGTTCGCCACCCCAGAGAATGCTCAGTGCTGGCTGTTCTACGCTCTGTCCCAGGCTCCTCTCAGGCAGAGGTCCTAACGCTGACACCTTATTGGCGTAATCGACCTTGGTTCATAGAACTCTGCTCGCTCGTGACAGACCCTCACTGAACAGTTCCCCTGTGGTCGGACCTTCTGTCCCATGGATGTGGGCACAATCACCCATGCCCAGATCTCTGGAAGTTCATGTCTGGGTCTGGATCGAGGACTGTCTTCATCCACCCTGAAGGTTTACATTGCATCGATTTCTGCTTGTCACCTTCCGTTTGAAGGCAACATTGGGACGACATGAGTTAACAGTCAGATTTCTCAGCGCAGAGGGGCCAGAAAGGTTAGACCCTCTAGGCCAGGGGTGTCAAACTCAAATTCACAGAGGGCCAAAATTTAAAAAAGAACATTGTCGAGGGCCAGACCAATTTTTTTAATTAATTTATTTATGTTTTTATTATCTTTAAGATACAGTAAACTACTGTATTAACCATCCTCATATATTACAATTGAATTTTTGCTTAAATACTGAAACCAGAACAGGTTTAAGAAAATAATAAAAAACAAAAACTGAAAAAAATGTCAGGCTTCTATATCTTTACCTTTATTCATTTTAATTGTAACCTAAATCTTTTCATCACAGACAATCAAGGCCAACACCTAAAAAAATATCTCTTTCAACTTTGAACAGACCATGCCATCAGTAAATAAAATAATATTTATCCATTTAAGTTTTTTTCACTGGTCATTTACTCTGATGATGCACATGGGTCCAAGCCAGATACTTGGCATCGCTATTTACATGCAAGAGCATCAATTTCTGGAGTCAGGCTCTGCACAGAGGAAATCCTCAGGACTGAATGAAGATCTTCATCGGTGAGACGACTCCTATGTGGTGTTTTGTTCATCTTCATTAACGAAAACAGTTGCTCGCACAGATATGTGCTCCCGAACATAGAGAGCATTGGTGCAGCTTGGGCACGAAGTTCGGGCAGCGTGTCAGGGAGGTAAGGTGGAAATTGTGCAGCACCGACAGAGTCATATTTTGACTTGAGCGTGTCATGACACTGCAGCTCAATAAGGTCCATTTGGAGATTGCTTGGTGCGTTATTCACATAGAGAAGCTGTTTTTAGGTCGGACGGAGTTCCCGATGCGGAGCAGTAAGCCCCTCCTAAGCTAAGCTAAGCGATAGAGGAGAGTTTTCTCCGTGGTGTCCCTTTAAAAAAGTTTAATATGTAGTGCATAAATTGTTAAAACTGACAAGAAAGACTGCTATAATACTGGTGAAATAATAATCATAATTAAATAATAAAATAAAATAAAAAACGGCCACATAAAATGCCGACACTTCGAGCCCCAAGTATCGCCAATGCCCCGGCATTTTCGACAATCAAAGCAGACAGTTCCGGCACTCGTAGAAAAATGCTTCCGCAATTGCGGGACGATTGCCACATATCGAGCCTGCTCCATTACCCTTCCGTTCGTGTTTTTAAGACACGAACGAAAAGTGTCGCTGACGTCGCACATACACAATGAATGGCTGCGTTGACGCCACCCAGCGCTTGACGCGTTCAATGTGTAAGCACCTTTAGCGGTACGTGCGCTGTATAACGGGCCGGCGGGCCAGATGTAATACATATTTGAAATCATCTCGCGGGCCAAATATAATTGTAGTGCGGGCCAAAATTGGCCTGAGTTTGACATGTCTGCTCTAGGCAGTTCTTAGTTCCCTCCTGGGACCTTTTCATTGTCCTTAGAAGGTTTCAAGGTCCTCCATTCAAGCCGCTTGAATCAGTAGAGCTTAAATTTCTGTCAATTAAGACAGCGCTCCTGGGCGCATAGCTTCGATTAAAAGGGTGGGGGATCTGCAGGCACTCTCTGTTGATGAGACCTGCTTAAAGTTCGAACCTGGTGATATTCATGTTACTTTTAAGCCCAGGCCTAGATGTGCCCATGGTTCCTACCATCCCCTTCAAAACTCAGGTAGTGAACCTCCAAGCTCTGCCCGGAGAAGAGGCATCACCAATCCCTGGTCCCAATTACCCAGTCCAAGCACTGAGATTTTATGTAGAAGGACCCGGAACCTCAAAAGTTCTGATCAGCTCTTTGTATGCTTTGGAGGACAGCAGACAATAGGGAAGGCTGTCTCCAAACAGAGGTTGTCCACCTGGTTAGTGGAGGCCATCTCTACCACATACACAAAGCGTCCGATATCCCTTGCCTCCTGCAGTTGATAGCCCACTCTATCAGGGTTGTCACAGCCTACTGGGCATTGGCAAGAGGACTCCGCTGGCAGAGATTTGCAAGCTTGCGGGTTGGTCGACACCCAACATCTTCACCAGGTCTCTTTAGCCGTGCCAGGTGATGGCAGCACGGCCTGAGGTGGACACCCCAGCTTGGCTTGTGCCATTCCTTGGTGATACATGCTCTTTTTTTGCCCCTGGAGATAACCTCCAGCTGTTTGGCTCCTCTCGCCCCAAAAAGCGTAATACAGTAAAAGTAGAATTCCTACGTACTGTCCATGTGTGTAACCTACTACCGGCTGAATCTCTTATGACCCCAAGCACGGGAGGGCGAGCAGTTTCCTGAAAGGCTAACTCAAAAAATATTGCTCTAGCTAGTTCCATCTATGCTACCTTGCTTCTAAACAGACCTTTCCCTAGTGGTTCAAGGCGCATTTTTCCATAGGTCCCTCAATGAAACCATACATGTATTAAACTGCCGGAAGTTCTAAATCTAGCCTTCGAGGTACTGAGTATGGCCTCCGGGGGTTTGAAGAGAGATGGATATATAGAGAGAAGAGATGGAGGGATAGAGTGTGTCTGGATGAATGGTGAGCTCTCAAATCCAGCCTCGAATCTGTGACCTTTCAATGTCCCTTCTCCTCCCTCTCTATTATTCTGTTCACTGTTAAGGCTTCTGTCCGCCAGGAGAGCTGAAGAGGACCTCCAGCATCGGTCTCTAAACCCCAGGAGAGCTGAAGAGGACCTCCAGCATCTGTCTCTTAACCCCAGGAGAGCTGAAGATGACCTCCAGCATCGGTCTCAAACCAGGAAAAGAGCTGAAGATGCATCTTACCATCAATCCTGTCACCTAGGTATCGCTCCACTAGATGGAGAGCTTGCATAACAGATAAGTGGAGAGAGAGAGCAGTGAAAGCTCATAGAACCAGCCGTTAAGAAAAAATAAACAAAAGGATAAAAGCAAACAGGTTCCTCCACCCGCAGATGATCTGAATTAGTTCTGTTACCCATCATGCATCATTCAATCCGATCCTGTCTCAGAGAGAATCAATGCTATCAAGCACCTGCTTCTTTCCAAGTGGGTTCCTCCAAGCATCGGAGGAGAACCAGAGGTAGCTGAGGATCTTCGATTGGAGATTCCTACCACGAAGCTCATTCTGATCAAACTAAAGAAATACAGTACCATGTAGGACAACTTCTGACCACTAGCTGGTGCTGCCATTCTGCTGATAGGAGCTCAGAGGTTGCCAGATTTTCTGTTTTTGAGTAAATAAAAATACATTCTGAGCATTTTACACACAAGTTTCAGCACCAACAGGATCTCTGGCTCCTCTTTGTGTTCCAGAACAGTAACAGGAGCAGCAGCGCAGGGTCCAAAGGGTGGTGTGGAGCTGGTCAGCAGCTATCTACCTGTGGATGCAGCAGGCAGAAAGAGAGAGAAAGAGAGGGGGAGAGAGAGACTGCTCCAATGATGACTGTATGGAGCTGTCAGAAACGTAGCGTCTCCTCCTCCAGAGGCCACACAGGTGCGAGGACGTGTGTGATTATTGAAAAGCACAGAGAGGAGAGCGGAGGGGATGAGAATTATAATTAAAGTCAACGGGGGATAACTGGCCTTCCCTCACCTGAGTTAAAGGTCTGATTGGAGCAGGCTCATCGGAATCATAATAACAAAAAAATCAGAGAGTGAGAGAAGGGGGGCAGTGGTGGTGAGAGAGAGAGAGAAGGGGAGAGAGATGTAAAGGGAAAGAGAGGGATGAGGGGAAAGAGAGATAGGATGAGGGAGAGAGAGGGAAGAGAGATGAGAGTAAGAGGGGAATGACAGAGAGAAAGAGGAGGAGAAGAGAGAGATGGATTTGAGAGAGAGTAAGAGGGGAATGAGATGGAGTGAGAAAGGGAGGGGGTGTGGGAGAGAGGGAGAAGGAAATGAGAGAAGTAGAGCGAAGAGGGAGAAAAATGGACAGAGAGAAGAGAAAGGAGAGGAAAGGGAGAGAGAAAGAGATTAGCGAGAGACGGAGAGAGAGGAGAATGAGTGTATGTGTGTGATGAATAATGGATGAGTTCACCAGCACCCTCTCTCTCTCCTTCGCTGTCGCTCTCCCTCTCTATCTTTTTTCCTGCCAAGCTGCCACTCTCTTCTTATTTCTTTTTTTATATCTCTAACTCTCTCCCCCTCACTCTTCCTGTTTCATCTTTTTCCTTCCTTCCTCTCTGTTCCTCCTTTCTTCCCCCTCCCTCTCTCATTCTCTTGTAACTCTGTTGTATTTTCTACATCTTTTTGTCTGTCTGTTCCCTGTGTCTCTCTCTCCACTCATCTTTTTTCCCTCCATGTGTGAATCTGTTTTTATGAAACGCTCAGAGCTGCACCGACTAAAACTTCTGCTTGTTAAAATTTTTTATTTTCCTTCGCATATTCAAAGTTCTAAAAGATCGGACTTAAAAATATAATCCTCAAAACTGAAAGAGCAGCAGCAGATTCCTCCAAGTCTGAGCTCAGAGACGAGAAACGAGAGGTACTGCTGATGTTTGTCGGTTTGTTTTGGTGTCTAAAAGATTTCATCTGACATCACTTCCTGTTTCTGAACAGCAAAGATAGCAACAGAGAGAGAGAGAGAGAGAGAGGGAGAGAGAGATTAAAAGAGAGATGGAGGAAGTGAGAGGGAGACAGAGAAGGGAGAGAGAGAATAGTGAAAGTTCACAAGTTCACTCTGTTTATAATTGCCTTGTATCGCTAGAGTGGTTGGCGAGAAACGGAGAAGCGTACTAGGCGAATTGTCCAAGTGTTAGTCCATGATTGTTGAACAACCTGGGCCCGGACAATACCCCCTCCCCCTCCCCCTTAGATTTCCAACTATTAACCCAGTTTAAACAAGGAGTAGACCATCTTACGCAAAATGAACATAGTGTACATACATAGTGAATTGCGAAGGGGCGGAAGGATGAATAGCTTGCATGATGTAGATGTTAGATCTTTGGTCATGTCTTATATACTGGAGAGGATATGGGTAGGTGGGACCATATGATTAGTCAATTATCAACCAAGCTCGTCCCGAACGTATGTGTGTTAATCTGATGATTAACATCATTTCACAAGTTCACTCTTCTCATAACTGCTAAGTATCGCAAGAGTAGTTGGCGAGTAATGGAGAAGCGTACTAGGCAAATAGTCCAAGTGTTAAACCTGAGACCGTTGCACAACCTGGGCCTGGAGAATACCCCCCAAAAATATGCTGTAGGACAGTCGCCAGATGAGACCCGCCAAAAGCTTGCGATCTGGCGAATGGGAAGTAGTAGCTTGCGTATTCAGACACGTATATGATGTGGTTAGTGTCGACGTAAGGAGCCTGATGGTTTGTGCCTGTGAAAAGGGTTGCTGTGCGGTGGGGGGGTCATTTACTGGTTAACGAAATAAGTTGTTATTGGTTAACCTGGCAACTAGCACTGCTTAAAATTGGTTAAACCCCATGGGACTGGTGGGGGTTTGGTTAACCTGGCAACTAAAACTGTTGCCAGGCCTGTGATAAAGAGCCCCTGAGTTTGACCGTCACGAGCAGATGGATAGAATAATGGAGGACTCTTGGCTGTTTCAGCGGAGAGTTTGTGAGGAGGTGATGCTGCAGGTCGGAATGAACGGACCAGTTCATTTGTTGGTGCCGTGTGGAGCTTAGCTTGTGAAGCTGCCTGTTGGTTAGGGCTGGGCGATAGCTGACTGAAATAATAATTTATACTGATGGTGATGGTTGTCAATGTTTTACAGTTATGAAATGATATTATATTTAAACTTATATATTATATTGAAATAAGAATATATATGTAAACATAAGGTATCCATATGGACCCCCTGTTGAATTAATGGGAAAAAGGTTAATTTCTTGGACACGTTGAGCACCTCGTCACATGACCTCCTAATGTGTCCCGACTTGTTCTCACTCTTTTTACGTACCAGAATTGTTAGAATGGATGCGGTGTCGGTATATGAAATGGGATGTAATGCACTTGCTCTGCAATCAACGGTTTGGGCTTCACTCGAACGAATGCTGAAGCCTTAAGAAAAAATACATAAAAATAAAACCTAGCATTCAAACAAGACCCCGGCAAACCCGTATACTGACCTCTCCAGTACGCGCCCAGTAGTCGCCCCACGCGATGCGCTACTGCAAAAATCAGATTAAGCTAAAATCAGATTACGTTTCGGAGGAGCGGAATGAGAAATTTCACTGCGTATAACTGGAACTCTGGTTTCAAGTGAATTAAGCTGGTCTCATGGTCTGACTGTGACGATTTACGAGGAGTAGTGGTCAACCAAGCGCTGCCCGGGATGAGTTTCTCTTAAGTTTAGTGATGTGGAGTATGCCATATGCGGAGAATTGATCTTGCAAACCACCTTTGAAGAGCTGCGAGTTCACCTGCACGCACACTTTCAAGCTTGCGACCTGGATGCACGGCAGAGTAACGTTACGCAAGCATGGATTTATCAGGCTGCTTTCTTCTGTGGTGGAGTAAGGAGGACGCCATAGCTGACTGCCTGTCATTAATTTAAAAAAACGTCAACATTGTGAGCTGCTGGAGCAGACGAATGCATGTGAAACACAAACTTCTAGGAAACATTGTGATAATGAAGATCGCGCTGCCCTAACGTTACCGCCATGATTGTGTGTTGCTGTATGGATCTCTGCATACAGCTTGAAGTTTTGATGTTATATACGTCAAGGAGGAATCAAGTTTTGGGGCTCCGGCTAGCTGGATGCAAAGCTACTGATCTGTGGCCTACGAGATGAAGCTGTTTGAGGTAGCTAGCAGCAGCTGGTCTGAATGTTTGCTGAAGAGGTAAGCATATTTGTTTGTTTATTTGAACTGCAGGAGAAAGCTTGCATGATGAAGATGTTAGCTCTTTGGTTATGTCTTATACCCATATAATATAAGTAGGTGGGACTATATGATTACTCAGTTAATCAGCCAAGCTACTCCCGAACTTATGTTAATCTGATGATAAACGTCATATAGTGAAAGAGAAGGAGTGAGAGACAGAGAGTGAGAGAGAGTGAGGGAGAGAGAGAGAGAGAATAGAGAAAGAGAGTGAAAGAGGAGTGAGAGAGGGTGAAGGTAGAAAGATAGAAGAGGTAGAAGAGATAGAGGGGTAGAGAGAGAATGGAGACAGAGAAAAAGATGAAGAGAGAGAGAGAGAGAGAGAGAGAGAGACTCATCCAGGCGGTTGATCACAGTCTCCTCTGGTAGTGCTTACCGTTGCAAGTTCACCCTAAATTAAGTGCCTCATCTTCATTGCTGGCTGTATGGCGATTGATTCGTCCCTTTTAATCAATTTATTTAATTAGTCATACATCCAGCTCTTAACATGCACTTGCTTCCTCCTCTCTCCTGCTGTGTCTCCAGAGATGATCAGAGAAATTACCCAGCAACCCCATCATGAGGGGGTGGATGGGGGTAGTGAAAGAAGGATAGGGGAGAGGGAGAGAGAGAAGGGGGAAGAGATAGAGAGAAAGAGGAGAGAGGGTGTGAGAGAGGAAAGAGGGAGGGACAGAGAGATGGAGATGAGGGGGAGGAGAGAGAGAAAGAGAGGAGAGAGTGAGGGATACAGCGAAGAAGAAAGAGAGCAAAGAGAGAAATAGAAGAGAGAGGAGAAAGAGAAAGACAGAGGAGAGAGAGGGAGTGTGAGAGGAAAGAGAAATAGACGGAGGGAAGGATAGAGAGAGGCAGAGAAGGGGGAGTGGAAAGAGGTGAGGGAGAGAGTGAGAGGAAATAGAGAGAGGGAGTGTGGGAGAGGAAAGAGAGGGAGGGAAGGAGGGATAGAGGGAGGGATGGAGAGGAAGCTGAGAGGAGAGAGATAAGAGAGAGGAGAAGAAAGAGAGAAAGAAACTTTATTTATGTATTGTTTGCACTGTAGTGTGAGTAAAACTGCAGACTGAGAGAAATGACTCTAAGAACAAACTCACTGAGGAGCAGGAGCATGAGGAGGAGCAAGAGCAGAAGGAGGAGCAGGAGATGTTTTCTCAGCGCGCTGCTTTGTACCGGCGCTCCTCTGGCAGGCCTGAGAGCCCCCGCTCAGGGAATTGCATGTTTGTTATTCCGGAGGCATATCTGAAGCCCATTTAATCAAGCTGTGATGAGAAAAGATGCAGAAAGGATGAGATCGGCCCCTGCGCTGATAGGGTCTGGCCAGGGCACGCGAGGAACCAGCTGAGGTCTCACCGAGCCAGAGAATTATGGAAATAGATTCATCTCTCTCCAGGTGTCTCTTTTGGGAATGTTAAACAACGGCTGGGCTCATGAGAGCAACCAATCCGTGAGCTCTGAATGCGCTGTCACTGTTCAATCGAGAGAATTGAGATTCTATTTCTCTTTACAGCTGATTGCTTTCATAATTCTGCGTGGAGACAACTGACGACTTTGCTTTGCTCGTCCTCTAAATGAGTCCTACAACAAGAGACTACAAAAGGATAGGCTGCAATCAAACCTATTCTGCTTGACACAAGAACTTTATACAATAAAGGACCAAATCTTGATTCCAACAGATGGGCCGTAACTGGCCCATGTCTGAGTTAGCACTTTATTTACAGTCTCGCCCGTCTATGCTGTCCAGCATTACAGACAACAACTTCTCTGCCAGACTCGTACCACATATAGCCCTCGTCCTGTTTACTAGTTCCAGATCAATGACAGACATGCCAGATGAGGGCCGAACGTGAGCCGACAGAGTAACCACTCAGATATCACAAATCTTCTATTCAATTTCACGTTTGTTTGAATTTTACATGTTAAAAGATAAAATTGAGTTTCATGAATGGTAATCTTTCTGTACGTTGATGTTTTTTTAATTTTAAATAAAAATATATTTTGTAATCTCATGCCCTCTCAGTTCAAGGTGCTTGAATTACTCATCAAATATGTTTATTCAATATCAGTTCTTGCCTGTCATCTGGCTCATATCTGTTTATTGGACTGAAAGGAAAAGAGGAGCAGCTGACTTTTGTTTTGAAGATGCAATTTCCTGTTTCAACCAGGAAGTGAAGACGGAGGGATTTTCTTTAACTTTGAAATCTTATACAGATGTAATAACAAAGTAATTTTCCTTTTGAATAAAAATAAGAATTTATGCGCACATATTTGAGTTTTGAATTGAATTTCGAAATCTACGAAACTCCACCCAATATTTGAGAATCCTGTCTCGCAAAAAGTAACCAAATCTACTCGCAGCTGAAAATCAGATCTGACAGCCCTGGGAGAGGATGCGACCCACTGCAGACAGAGTCATTGAGGAGGTTTAACAGCACCCAGTCCCTGAATCTCCTGTTATTGATTAAAAGCATTACCACATATTTCAGACTCAGAACAAGTTTAGCAGCCTGGTAAGGTGTGTTTGTGTCTCGATCAGTTTTCTCTGCCAAAATCACCGCAGGCTTGCTAGCTTTTTGAGCGTTAAACAGCTAGCTCTAGTCACTTCTTGGGGAGCGGTCACTGTGTCACACGAGGCACATATAGTTGTACATTTTTAGCCTCTAAGAAAAGTCACTTTAATAAACACACCTTTGCTCTGGCTGTGCTAAGATGTGTTCAAAGGTTTAACGTTTAGTGTTCTCAGTTTTTGACCTTTATAATGTGGTTGAAAATAATAAGTAAAGTATTGTTATTTCAGTAATGTGTATAAAAAAGTTTTTTTCTTCAGTGTGTCAAGAACTTTGAGTGTGTTATGATAAGAACTCCTGATCCTCCTACCTCCCTGGTATTTACGATCTCTCTTCACGACCCCTCCTGGAGAGAGCTGTTGATCACTATCTCTTACTATCTTTGAATAAAACATGACTTGCTTTGACTTCTAAAAGCTTTTTTTTTCTAAAAAGATTTTTTATAAACCTAATATAATAAATGTATTTCAACAAAAATAATAAAATCAGTGTTTAGCTTTAGTTGCAAAACCAGTTTTCTACCAACGACCCTGCTGGTAGAAATACTGCTGGTAGACATGGGGCTGCACTACATCCTGCAACATCTGGATAAGCCAGTGACTTATGTAAGGATCCTGTTTGTGGACTTCAGCTCAGCATTTAACACCATCATCTCATCACTGCTTCGAAACAAACTCTCCCAGCTCTCCATCCCTGACTCCAGCTGTGAGTGGATCACAAGCTTCCTGACAGACAGACAGCAGCTTGTGAGGATGGGGGAATTCACATCATGCACCCGAACCACCAGCACTGGCGCCCCCCAGGGGTGTGTTCTCTCTCCACTTCTCTTCTACCTCTACACCAACGACCGCACCTCGCACGACTTGGAAAAGCTCCTCAAGTTTGCAGACGACACCACCATCATTGGTCTCATCCAGGAAAGTGAGGAGTCTGTGTACAGGCAGGAAGTGGAGCAGCTGGCTCTCTGTGGCAGAGCTCAAGCACAACACACTCATAACAGTGGAGATGGTAGTGGACTTCAGGAGAGGATTTTATATATATATATATATATATATATATATATATATATATATATATATATATATATATATATATATATATATATATATATATAAATATGGAATTCCGGAGATTAGTAAATCCACCAGAGTGGGAAGAGCGCTCTCAAATAGAGCCCGGCAGCTCTGGAATAAACTCCTGGATGTTGTTCGGAGCTCAGCTACGCTCACAGAGTTCAAAACTAAACTAAAAACATATCTGTTATATCTAGCATTTGAATAATTGGCTCCTGGGATTTCCCCAAACGGATCTGGTGTCTGAGCACTACAAACATACAAACTGTTGAAAAAACAGGTTCAATGAGCCTATCTACCCTATCTCCATCATTTATCTCTCATCCTGCAGCTGATGCTGATCACCTGCTTGTTGTCTGTTACATTCTTCTAACCATTATTTTTCATTTTTTAATCAGCGAGGCTCCCAGGGGCCACACAGAGGGAATTCTTATTTACCCTCCCTGACCTACGCTAGGATTTTGTGAAGCTGGTTTGAAAGCAACTGCTAAAAAGTGCTATATAAAAACTTGATTGATTGGTTGAACTTAACAATTCATGAAGTAGCAGTATAGTTCTATTTCTACCTCAGAGAGAGCCATCCAATAAGAACTCGTATCTCACTCCTAATCCACACTAGGCCTTTTTGATTGGATTAGGGTCCTCATTTAGTCACAATTAGTGAAGAAACATTCGCAAGAAACATTCAGAACGCTTAGGAACTTTTCACCCACTGCACCACCTGCCTTCGCATCCCTCATCGATACAGTTAGTATGAACAGCAGGAGATGAACCCACCCCACAGCGCTTCCAGCACCCGGATTGATCAGCTGCTCGCTAACATCTCCAGCTTGTTTTTCTAAGCTCAGCTCTGGGCTGTGATTGGCTTTGACCGGCGTGTAATATGTTTGGGCCCCTGCTCTGAAACTGTTCTTCTGTAGCTGAAGGCTATCGATCGGCTGTGTGCTCTCATCAGGCTCAAGCAGCTCCTGATCTGGTGTCCTCTATCTGAGAGTGCAAAGGACGCTCTAGAGAAAAGTGCTAAATGCTCACAAACCCTAGCGCTAGCCCCCTCGCGGTCACCTCTGAGTGAAGAGTCTATCGCTGAAGAGATGGGAGGGATAGCTCAAGAGATGGCAACCTTTCAGAGATGCTTGCATGAATGTGCATGAAAGTCTTTTTTCGCACGCTTTTTTTTAATGAATGATGCAGGTACTGCTAAAAGATTTGCTTTCATATCGACTCAAAACTATATACACAAAGCTCTTTCAGGTTCAGAGCTTTAGCTGAGTGCCCCTCAGACCTAGAGCTCTGTTTCTATCTCTCTCTCTCTATCTCTCCTGCCGAGTAAGAGAGAGAGAGAGAAAGAGACTCATTTCAGCGACTCCAAGTAGACTCCTTCTTATTAAACACAACGACTCTATACTCAGAGCTCGTACAGGTTAAGGGTTCAGAGTGCTTCTCAAACCCAGAGCTCTGTTTCACTCCGCAGGAGAGCATTCTCAGAGAGCAGCTCTTTAAAGTCTTGTGTGTTCAGTTACTCTTTCTAAAAGTGTGGATCAGCTCTGAGCTGTGCAGCTTTATTTTGAGTGTGCCTCTCAAGGTAAGTTGCTGGATCTCTGAGCAAGCGAGCGAGCTTCTCATTCTTCCTCTAGATGGAGCGTTCGAGCCACGCACCTCTGCTGCAGCGGCCGGCGCTGGTATAGATGCCTCGTCGCTCATCTCTCCTGCAGTGATTGAAGACAGGCCGAGCGAGCCTTGAGATGAGACAGCCTCGTCACTGACGGACTCACTTACCGGCCCGGTGACCCTGTCCACTCCGCCCTGCAGATCTAAAGATGTAGTGACACCAAACGCTCACAGATAATTAAATATTGATTTTTGTTCTGCGCTCCTACATAAAATTGTCCAGAGCCTCCCAGCAGTAATTCTCATTTTGGGGCAGAAAAAGTGCTCGGCAGCCGCTCAAGCCTTATTTCCTGCACAGGAGGGACTTCTGTGTTGAAGAATCAGACGTGTGAAGGACGGCCATCCATCCTTCTCTCAGAACCAGAGCTTTTCTGAGGCAGGTGAAGCTGGATCTGCTCTTCTCTCGACGCGCAGCGCTGCTTTACAGCAGTGTGCATACGAGTGGATGGGGATCCTTTCACTTATTGTGTCGGTGTACATAATTAAGTTACTCTGAGTCGGTTTGTAAAGCAGAACGCTTCCGCTGCATTCACTCAGCTCATCCCTCATCAGGCCGGGACCTGGAAAGGGAGGAGCCAGCAGCACACCTGCCCTCACTCATCCAGAGACTTGATTTGTGAGAATTGAAGGAGAAAATTCTGTTATTGGTGTCTCCGCTGGATCTTCACGACTCTGAACTCCAGGCTTCAATCCTGCTTCATGAGAACATCTAAAACAAACAAAAGATTGATTTGGAACGGAGCGATTAATATAACGTTTCTGCTCCTGCGTTCACCGCGGAATGCTAGTGCTGTAAATCGATAAAAACATGAACAAATTAATCTCATGGTCCTCCAAAAATGCGATTCGTTTGAATTTATTTTGAATGTTGTTCATTGCACCGCTGGATATTTAGACATCAAATGCATGGATGGAGAAAAATAATCATGTTAAGTACTCATAAAAGGAGAAAAAGTTGTGCATTCAAATGTTTTAAAACAGAGGTCACCATTTCACAGCATCTTTGATAATATAGAAAATAACGTTCTGTTAAAATAATGACGATAATGAGAATAAAAACATAATAAAACAGAATTATTCTGTGATCCTCGTCTCTGAGTGCTCAGAGAAGCTTAGCTGTTCTTTACATTCAGTTCACCATCTGGAGATATTGATGCTCTCTTTGTCTGATCATGTGACAGGAGAAAGAAAACATACGTGAATTAGAAGCATTTCTACGAAATGCTCAGCTTTATACACTGCCTTGTTCTGTCACTAGTTATTTAGCTTTTACTATTTGGAGCTCAATGTCGCCTGAAGAAGGTCTTCGTAGCAAGTTTTTGAACCTGTCAGCCTCCCATACACCACATTTTTACCCTATTAGCCTCCCATACACCAGTGTTGTTTTTGGCAGCCAATCTAAGTTTTAGTCGATAGTCTTTTTGACAAGAATGATTTTAGTTTTAGTCAGATTTAGTAATTTTAGTCTAGTTTTAGTCAATGTAGATAAATATACATTTTATTAAAACTACATTTTAATAAGATAATTTACTGCTTTAAATATTAGAAATTGTGTATTTAAATTGATTTCATGTATTAAGGCTTTATTTCACATTTTGAGATTGTTGACAGACTATTCAGTAATGAAAACAATGAAACATTTGCATTATCAAGTAAGGATTATGCAAAATAAAGTGTTATCGCAATGGAATTAATCGACAAAAGCCAAGAACAAAAACATTCTTATTTATAAGTATGAGCGCGGGAGGAACAGAAGGCTGTTTTAACAGAACACCAGCAGCATGTGGTTCTGCTGCTAAGAACACGAGTCAGTTCTGCTGTTCATCTCACACTTGAGAAACAGAGAATCAGCCTCATCAAAGAACTGCGTCTGCATCTGAGTTTCAGGCAGCCAATCATATCTCTATCAGCCTTCCATACGCTCTATTTTTGACTCCATCAGCTGTTCACACAATACATTTTACAATAAAAAACAATAAACCCTATCAGCCTCTCATAATCATAAGAGTTTCTGGCACCATCAGCCATCCATAAACTAATTTTGTGACACCATCAGCCTTCCATAACATGAAATTTGGACCCCATCAACCTTCCATGCATGGATTTTTTGACACCATCAGACTCCCACACTGAGTTTTTGACACCATCCATACTGACAAATTTTGACCCCATCAGCCTTCTTTACACAGATTTTTTGACACCATCGGACTCCCACACTGAGTTTTTGACACCATCCATATTGACAAATTTGAACCCTATCAACCTTCCATACACTGATATTTTGACACCATCGGACTCCCACACTCTAAGTTTTGACACCATCCATATTGACAAATTTTTACCCCATCAGCTTTCCACTGAATTTTTGATACCATCAGCCCTCCATCCACATAACTAGAATTTTGTAAAAAAAAAATGACGCATTTTTTTCCCGAATTTAATCTCATATGTAAATGTGCTCATTTTGACTAAGAAACATGCTGTTTTTATTTCAAAAACACATTGTGGTTAATAATGTTATTTTGCATGTATAGACCGTAACAGATTCGGAGCGATGAGAATTAATGATACAAACAAACGAATATTTATGTTGGCTTGAAATAGCAAACATACTCTTCTTGCTGTTAAACATCTTATTTTTATGTTTGTTTGAGAAAGCCAACAACTGATCTACTCTTCTTCTTCTTCTTTCGGCTGTTCCCAGTTTAGGGGTCGCCACAGCCAATCATCTGTTTCCACCTAACTCTGGCTTCAGTATCCTCTACTCTTGCACCAATTACCTTCATGTCCTCCTTCAGCACACCCATATAACTTGTCTTTGGCCTTCCTCTCGCCCTCTTGCCTGGCAGCTCCATCTCCAACATCCTTCTACCAATATAACTACTATCTCTTCTCTGCACATGTCCAAACCATCTCAATCTGGCTTCTCTGACTTTGTCTCCAAAACAACCAACCTGAGCTGTTCCTCTGATGTGCTCGTTCCTAATCTTGTCCATCCTTGTCACTCCTAAACTGAACCTCAACATCCTCATCTCTGCTACTTCCATCTCTGCCTCGTGTCTCTTCCTCACTGCTACAGTCTCTAACCCATACATCATAGCTGGTCTCACTACTGTTCTGTACACCTTTCCTTTGATTCTTGCTGACACTCTTCTGTGACACAACACCCCTGACACTTTTCTCCACCCACTCCAACCTGCCTGCACTCGCCTCTTCACCTCTTTTCCACACTCCCCGTCACACTGGACTGTTGACCCCAAATACCTAAACTCCTCCACCTTCTTGACCTCAGCCCCCTGTAACCTCACTGTTCTACTTCCCTCCCTCTCGTTCAAACACATGTATTCTGTCTTACTACGACTGACTTTCATTCCTCTTCTTTCTAGAGCAGACCTCCAACTTTCCAGCTGTCCCTCCACCTGCTCTCTACTCTCACTACAGATTACAATGTCATCTGCAAACATCATTGTCCATGGAGATTCCTGTCTGACCTCATCTGTCAACCTGTCCATCACCATAGCAAACAAGAAGGGACTCAAAGCCGATCCTTGATGTAGCCCCACCTCCACCTTGAACTCCTCCGTCTGACCTGCAGCACATCTCACTGTTGTCATACTCCTCTCATACATATCCTGAACTACTCTGACGTACTTCTCTGCTACTCCTGACATCCTCATACAGGACCATAGCTCCTCTCTCGGCACCCTGTCATACGCTTTCTCTAAGTCCACAAAGACGCAGTGCAGCTCCTTCTGACCATCTCTGTACTTCTCCATTAGCGTTCTCAGAGCAAAAATTGCATCAGTAGTGCTCTTCCTGGGCATGAAGCCATACTGCTGCTCGCAAATATCCACTTCCCTTCTTAACCTAGCTTACACTACTCTTTCCCAGAGTTTCATTGTGTGGCTCATCAACTTTATGCCTCTGTAGTTGTTACAACTCTGCACATCACCCTTGTTCTTAAAGATTGGCACTAGGACACTTCTCCTCCATTCCTCAGGCATCTTCTCACTCTCTAGAATCCTGTTGAATAACCTAGATAGGAACTCCACTGCTGTCTCTCCTAGACACTTCCACACCTCCACAGGGATGTCATCTGGACAAACAGCCTTTCCACTCTTCATTCTCCTCAGAGCCTTCCTCACCTCATCCTTTCTAATCTTTTCAACTTCCTGCTCTACAATGTTCACCTCTTCCCCCCTTCTTTCCCTCTCATTCTCCTCATTCATCAATTCCTCAAAATACTCCTTCCATCTTCTCTGCACACTCTCCTCACTTGTTAGAACCCTTCCATCTCTATCTTTAATCACCCTTATCTGTTGCACATCCTTCCCATCTCTGTCTCTCTGTCTCGCTAATCTGTACAATTCCTTCTCACCTTCCCTCGTGTCTAACCTGGCATACAACTCATCATATGCCTTCTGTTTGGCCTTTGCCACCTCCCTCTTCACCCTGCGCTGTGATTCCTTGTAGTCCTGTCTACTTTCTTCAGTCCTTTCGATGTCCCACTTCTTTTTAGCTAGCCTCTTCCTCTGGATGATGTCCTGTACTTCCTCATTCCACCACCATGTTTCCTTATCTTCTTTCCTTCTTCCTACTGACACACCTAGTACCTTCCTACCTGTCTCCCTGATCACTTCTGCTGTAGCTTCCCAGTCCTCTGGAAGCTCTTCCTGACCACCCAAAGCCTGTCTCAGCTTCTGTCTGAATTCCTCACAACAGTCTTCCTTTTTCAACTTCCACCACTTGGTCTTCTTTTCCATCTTTCCTCCCCTCTTCTTCCTGACCACCAGAAACATCCTACACATCACCATCCGATGCTGTCTGGCTACACTCTCTCCTACCACTACTTTGCAGTCAGTGATCTCTCTCAGATTGGCTCGTCTACTTAGGATGTAGTCCACCTGCGTACTCCTACCACCACTCTTGTAGGTAACTCTATGTTCCTCCCTCTTCTGGAAATAGTGTTAACTACAGCCATTTCCGTCCTCTTGGCAAAGTCCACCACCATCTGTCCTTCTGGGTTCCTTTCCTTAACACCAAACCTGCCCATCTCTTCCTCATCACCTCTGTTGCCCTCGCCCACATGACCGTTGAAGTCTGCTCCCACCACTACTCTCTCCCCTCTGGGAATACTCTCCATCACCTCATCTAACTCACTCCAGAATCTCTCCTTTTCTTCCAGCTTACAGCCTACTTGTGGAGCATAACCACTCACTACATTCAACATCACCCCTTCAATCTCTAACTTCAGACTGATCACCCTGTCAGACACTCTTTTCACCTCTAAAACATTCCTCACAAACTCCTCCTTCAGGATCACTCCTACCCCATTTCTCTTCCTATCCTCACCATAGTAAAACAGTTTGTATCCCCCTCCAATACTACACGCTTTGCTACCCTTCCACCTGGTCTCCTGCACACACAGAATATCTACCTTCCTTCTCTCCATCATGTCCGCCAGCTCTCTACCTTTCCCGGTCATTGTACCAACGTTGAGAGTCCCTATTCTCAGACCTATACTCTTGCCTTTCCTCTTCTCTCTCTGCCTACGAATCCTTCTCCCTCCTCTGTAGGTCAACAGCACCGGTGGTGGTCGTTGTTAACCCGGGCCTCGACCGATCCGGTATGGAAATCGAATTGATGACTTGCATATTTGGTTTTGGCATGTTTTATGCCGGATGCCCTTCCTGACGCAACCCTCTCTATTTATCCGGGCTTGGGACCGGCACAGAAGTCACTGGCTTGAAACCCCTGTGGCTAGATTCAACAACTGTTCTACTACTTAAACTTATTCTTTTTCTTACTCTTATTCTTATTTTTATTGTTATTCTTATTCTTTCTGAGTAATCATTGGTAATGCTGGTACATTCTCCCATTGACTTAACATGGGATCAAACTTTGTCAAGCTGTAGCTCAGACTGAGAATCTCATAGAAACTTGAAACTCACAACACTTAAAGGACTTATCAAGCTGAGCAATACCAAGCTGAGCAAAGTGTAAAAGTATTTGACCCCTAGGCTCTAAGAGGGGTCAAATGTCACTACAATGAATTGCAAATGGGTCCCACACTAAATAGGTTAGAGACACAGGGGTTGGATTATGTTACTCATAGTGGTATGCTAACATTTTTGCTATACTCATACTGGTACCACTAAAGGATTCTGGGTAAATGCTTGGAATGCTGGGAAATTTTCGCATTGACTTAACATGGGTTTGATGTTTGTTAAACTGTAGCTCAGACTGAGAATGTTGTAGAAACTTTGAACTGACAACAAACACAGAGAATTTATCAGTCTGAGCAATAACATGCCGAGCAAGGCGAAAAAGTAATTGACCCCTAGGCTCCTAGATGATGTCAAAGGTCATTATTGACTTTAATTGTTATTTAATTTAATTGACTCAATAATTGACATTATTGACCACACTGTCTCACACACAAAACAAGCTAGAGACACAGGAGTTGGGTTATGTTACTCATATGACATAATAGAATTTTAACATGATACCAAATTTACATAAATAATAAGGTCACGCCCACTTTCACAAAAAATTTGAAGTCAAATATCTCAAAAACAAAGCAACACACTGGTGCAGTGGTTGTTACGTCTTAACCTTAGAAGAGAGTGTAATATAAATTTATACCAAATGTGCATAAATTAATTAGGCCACGCCCACTTTTTAGGGAACATTTTAAAACTGTCTCGAAAATTAAGCAACAGACAGGTGTGGCTGCTGTTTCATATTAACCTTAGAGAGTAGAATATTACATAATATCACAATTGCACACATTAATTATGCCACACCCACTTTTCACTGAAACTTTGAAGTCTGAATATCTTGAAAATGAAGCATCATACAGGTGCAGACTTGGATCCTTTCAGTTTCAAACTATAAACTTGTTCAATCAATTACACCTTTAGACTTAAAACAAACTGTAAATTGCTCTAAACAAAAAACATCAAAATATTCACACTGATTTTACTTTAATTTTACACTGATTAAAATGTAAATACCTTTAAGCTTTGAACTTTTTCAACTTTGTAAAGCTTTGTCAAACTTTTAAAGATGGGCTTCCTCAAGCCAACATAAAGTTTACTATCCAAACGTTAAAATCTATGAATTATTATTATTCTTTTTCTGAGCCAAATTTCTGACCGCGTCTCCTCCTCATATATGACAGCTAAGGAAAAGAGTTAAAAGTTATGGGGATTGCTTTATATGACTCTTACTGACAAGTGGAACTTTATATGACGCCACTTACCTCTCCATAGCAACCATTATTGGTTACTATGGCAACCGTTTCAATGTTCATTATCTCGGCTAAGGAAAAGAGTTAAGACATGGGGATTAGTTCATATGTCTCATATTGACATGGGGGACATTTTGAAATATCTATATCTCAAGTTAGGAAAATAGTTAAGACATGGGTGTGTTTTTTATTACTCATACTAACAAGTACTCATACTTTTGTATAATAAAGCTTTACCAAGTTGGTAAAAGCTCAAAGCTAAAAGCTGTCAAGTATTTTCAAAGCTTAAACATCTTTCAGCTTTGAACTTTTCCTAACTTGGTAAAGCTTTAACAACAACAAAAAAAAAACATTTTTCAAGTCAACATAAAGTTTGCTGATCAAAGTTTAAAATTTAGTCTCTTTTGCGATTTAAACACACAATAATAAACATGACACTCATGATGCAAATATTCAACAGGGTTTGTGGAAAAACTCAGATTGCTTGTCGGACAATGATCACAGTTTGCAGCAACAACAAAAGAGATTTATATTGTTTGAGATGAAAACATCTCCCCTCTTCTTTTCTAGCTTCTGTCTTTCACTGCAGAAGCCTAACAAAAAAAAAACCTCTAAAAGTGCTCGTTCAGAGAGGATTCCAGCACACGCCACCATCTGATGATCCCAGACAGGCTGCAGGAGAGGGTGACTACTGTAAACGCTCAGCCCCCGGGGTCCAGAGCCCGGGTGAAGCTGGTTTCCAGAGTCAGGAGTGAGCTCTCTGAATATTGACGAGGAGTTAACCAGAGGAGCCCCCGCCCCCCAAAACACTCCGGTACTCCTGCTGACTATGCAAATCAGCGCTGATGAGATGCTGATGATTGCTTTTAATCACAGGAGGAGGCCTGGGTGGGGGAGGCGCTCCTGGGGTCACCTGATCGATCCTCAGGCTCTCCTCCTCTCTAGGACCGGATCAGACCCAGCAGTCCAGATTTTTTTAAAATAGCATTTTATTACATTTTTGTTGAACCTTATTTTTTTTGTTTGAATTGTTTCACAATTAATTAAACAAATATTAGTTTATTAAAATAATTAAAAAAAAATTGTTTTACATTTCATTAGTTTCAAAATGCATTCAAATTTATTTCAGATTTTAATGAATTGATAAATTTTTACTTTTTTATTCATTATAATAATGTAAATATAAATATTTATATTATTCACAACCTTTTTATTCAATATTTTATATACGGATAATTATTTTTTATCTGTTTAAATTGCATTTGCATTTGTTTATATTAGTTGTATTTTGTTTTAATTTGATTATAATTATTCATAATATTTTTTTATTTGAGAAATTATTTGACTTACCTTTACTGTTTTTTATTATTATTAAATTTAAATGCATAATTTGCAATAGTATTTAAATAAATTATCTGTTTTCGGTGTGAATAAATGTGTTTTCCAGTGTTTTATTTATTTGAAATGTACTGAAATTGCTATTATTATTTTGTACATACATTCAAATATAGTTTTATTTACATATAATTTTTCTAATTTTGCTCTAAATCAAATTTAATTGTTTTTAATTTTACAAAATTTCAATGTATTGATTACGTGTTAGCTCCTTTGGATTTAAATGAGTGAAGATTCTCTGTTCTCCTACATCTCCCCTTTTTCTCTTCTCCTCCCTTTTCTTCTCTCTCTCTCCTCTTTCTTCTTAAGATTTATAAGAGATTAATAAGAGATCTTATTCTCTTCTCATCTTCTCTTTCTCTCTCATCTTTCTAATATTCTCCTTCTCACTCTCACTTCTCTTCCTCTCATCTTTCTTACTCTATTCTCTTTCACTCTCTCCTCTTTCTCACTCTTCTTTTTCTCTCTAGTCTCTTTCTCTCTCACTCTCTATCCTTAACTCTCTCTCTTCTCCTTGTCCTCTTTCTCTTTTCTTTCTCTCTCTCTCCTATTTCTTTTTACTCTATTATATTTCTCTCACTCTCCTCCCCTCTCACTCTCTCCTCTCTTTCTCTCTATCGTCTCTCTCTCCTCTCTTTCTCACTATCTTCTCTCTCTCTCTCCTCTCCTCTGTTTCGATCTTGTCGTCAGTGATGGAGGAGCTGAAAAGGTCGTGATCGGCGGCTCTCAGAGCCCGCAGCGTGCTGCAGGCAATCAAGGCTTCTGTAAACTCTTCCTAAATCAAGCGTTTCTGTGATTGAGGGGAGGAGGGAGCTTCATCGGAGGATAAACAGAGCTCTGCGGATGAAGGAACCTCAACAGAACACGTCATAAAAGCTTCTCCTAATGAATCACGGCAGACGAAGTGATGGAGGCACTCGGAGATGATGCTTTAGCATATTTTTACATAAAACCTGTCAGAGCTGCGAGGATTAGCTTGTCACTGTAGCATCGATCTGGAAGTGGAGCAGCCTCTCAAATCTCCCGTATGTTCCACTCATCACACCGCTATGCATTTAAATCGCAGACAATCTCACATTGTGCTGTCTGCGCGATCGTCCGCCGTTATTTATTTACACACCGTGAAACCGTTCTCCCGCTCCACGTCGAGCTCCAGCTTTATTCAATCAATCGCTTTATCAGAGCTCTCCTCCGCCGTGTAACGTTCTCCATCACTCCTCCACAGCAGATTCTCCTGCTCACTGAGGCCAGAGACAAACTCAGCTCGTTGTGTGAGCTTCAGCTGGAAAAAAAAACAGCTTTCAAATAAGAAGCAGACTCTCCACTAGCTTCTGAGAAGTTGACATTAAACATTGAAAACCCTTGTTTATCACAGAACTGTTTCAGTTTCACGTTATTGTGAGAAAACCAAGCTCTCTCTCTCTCTCACTCGAGAGAGTAAAAAGAGAGAGAGTATAACAAACATGGTCTGCTAGCAGAGCAGTTCACAGTCTCACAGCTGATCTACCTTCATGCCCAGGAACCGAGAAAGTTAAAAGAAGTGAGAGGAAGTGATTGGAAGCAAGAGGAAGAGAGAGAGGAACTGAGAAAGAAAGAAGTGGTAGGAAGGAAAAAAAATCGAGAGCAATCAAGAGGAACAAAGGAAGTGACACGAAGCAAGAGAAAGTGAGAAGAAGTGATAGAAACCAAGGAAGTGACAGGAAGTGATAGGAAGCAAGAAAGTGATAGAACCTTGGAGCAAGTGATGGGAAGCGAGGAAGTTAGAGGAGGTGAGAGAAAGTGAGAGGAAGTGATAGGAAGCAAAAGAAACTGAGGAAGTAAGAGGAAGCGATAAGAAGCTAGAGGAAGTGATAGGGAGTAAGGAAGTGATAGGAAGTGAGATGAAATGAGGAAGGGATAGGAACCAAGAGGAAGGAGCGGAACCAAGGAAGTGATAGGAACTGAGAGGAAGTGAAAGGAACCAAGAGGAAGTGAGAGGAAATGAGAGGAACCAAGGAAATGATTGGAACTGAAAGGAAGTGAGAGGAACCGAGGAAGTGTCAGGAACCGAAAGGAAGTGAGAGGAACTGAGGAAGTGATAGGAATAGAGAGGAACCAAGGAAATGAGAGCAAGTGATAAGATGGGAATGGAAGTGAGCCGAGGAAGCAATGGTCACCGAAAAGAAGTGAGGAGGACCTGAGGAAATGAGAGGAAGTGATAGGAACCAAAAGGAAGTAATAGCAATCTAGAGAAAGTGAGAGGAAATTAGAAAAACCAATGAAGTGATAGGAACCAAAAAGAAAGTAAGAGGAACTGAGAAAGTGAGAGAAATGAAGGAAGTGAGAGGAAGTGAGTGGAATCAAGGAAGTGAGAGGAAGAGATATGAACCAAAAGAAAGTGATAGGAACCGAGGAAGTGATAGGAACTGAAAGGAAGTGATAGGAAGCAAGAGAAAGTGAGAAAAAGTGTGAGAGAGTTTCAATAAAAACACATTTTTCAATGGTTCCTTTTGAGCATAGGTCAAACTGAATGAAATGAAAGCTTTGAGCTGTGATTGATAAGCCGTAGAGAAGCATCTCCTTCAGAGTGAAACCACGTTTCTGTTTCTAGCTTGTTGTGGGGGAAACTCTGGAATTATAGTAGAGAAAATCTAGAGGAGGAAAATACATGGAAAGCAAGCAGATCTCTTAGGCAGAAGGTGTGTAGATATCTTGCACTAGTTCCAAGAGGCACTTCAGTCCAGATAATGCTTCAGGGCATTCCTCGCCGTTTCTTCAGTGTGAGCCGGATCACCAGCAGAACTTGATCTGCAGTAAGACCTTGACTCCATGCTTCGGGACATTGCTGCTCGACAGCAGGGCACGCGAGTCACCGGGCCGGTTGTTGAGGAGACAGCATCAGAATGCAGCACTGGTCGCCTCCTCGCTCCCCCTCTCTGTGCACACAACAGCTGTGATGATTTCATTTACATACTAATAACCAGCCAGGACTCTGGCACCCACCGAGCGCTTGACTTTTATTGTCACTCGTGTCTCCTGCAGTTTAGAATGAAGCTACGCATCAGCAAGTGACGGAGGGAGCTTTTCTCTCGTTATTTATTTCTCCATTGTTACTATAACCCGGATTTCACCAAGCACTGCCGTGTGAGCAAACAAACCTGGCCCATGTTTGGCAGCCATACAGGATACACGATGTGTGGGCCTCACATGGCCCGAGTCTGGCAGAGAGGATATTGTTTTTAATATCTTTCAGTCAGAGAGATGAAGTAACAAGAACAAATCAAGCAGATCCTCTTTCTCTCTGTTTAGATGCGTAACAGGGAGTGACTAAATGGTAATTCCTCAACTGACCACTAGAGGCAGACCCCAGAAACTGTGTTCACATACTCCGCTTCACAGCAGCAGAAAGAACTCAGTTAAAGCCTTCAGACTTTATGGAGGAATATCAATAGATTTGGTCATTATGACGTATCAAAGGCCTAAACGAAGCGTTTGTTTTTTAAAAAAAAAGTATTTTCTTTATTTTTAAATGTGTTTTGGTTGTTCTTTAGAAAAAGTTTTTAGCAAAACTTATAGCAACACAAAGACTTGAAATCCGAGTTTTAGTATTAAAGATTTATGTTAAAAACTGATCATTTTTCAACAAAGTGCTATAAATCCTCTCCCCTTCATCTTTTCTCTCTCACTCCTCTTTTCCTTCTACTTTGTCTTTCCTCTTTTCTCTCTCCCACAATCTCTCTCTGTGTCTTTCCACTTTTCCCTCTTTTACCCTTTCCTCTCCCCCCTTCCTCTTTTCCCTCTTTTCCCTCTTTCCTTCTCTCTCTCTCCCCTCTTTCTTCTTCCTTCTTTTCCTTTCCCTTTTCTGTCTTCCACACTGTTTATTGATTGGTTCTTTTTTGAAAATGTCATGAAAAGAGTTCAGAATCAGTGTTTTCTTGTCCAAAGCCGGAGTGGTTTTGTTGCGGGTGGTGTTTCTCCTCCTCCTGAGCGCTTCATCTTTTTCATATTTCTTTTTTTTTTATTTATCTTCCTTAATCTGACCAGTGCCACTGCTTTTTACCAGCAGCAGAAGGGCCCCTGGTTGTGTACACCAGGGGTCCTCAATCCCCTAGCTGTGGACCGGCACCGGCCCGTGGATCCATCTGAATCAGGTCGCACGATGCTACAAGGACCCTGCTAATAACATTGTGTACGAGTACAGAGTGGCTTCAGCATTATTAATATATTTGCAATGTAAATATATATATAAAATCAAGCTTTTTTCTGGTGTTTTTCCCGGAACGGGACGCAACACCTGGCAGCGATTAGAGTAACTCAACATCACCGAAACCTGTCTTACATGGAACTTTGATCAGTTAAATCCAGCTTCAAGCGCCAGAGGCAGCTCTCGAACCCCTCTCTCTCCTTGGGACAGTAATCTGAGCCTTTCGGGGGTGTGCAGAGACCCCCGAACCTGAATTGGACTGTGTTTCTGGACTGAAACCTGAGAGTGGCTGCCGTGTTTGGACAGGCGAGGGAGGTTTTCCTCGAGTGTGAAAGAGAGAGCGAGTGTTTTCACTGGACTCTGGTTTTTGTGCTTTTAATTGAAAACACACAGCGAGAGCATGCTCTTTCTCTCTCTCTCTCTCTCTCTTTCTCTCTCTCTCTCTCTCTTCTCATCTTCTCTCTCTCTCCTCATCTCTCTCTCATCTCACTCCTCATTCTACTCGTCTCTCCTCATCTCTTCATTCCTCTTCTCTCTTTGCCTCAATATCTCTGTTCTCTCTCTCTTCCTTCACCCTGTCTCAATTCTCTCATCTCACTCTCTCTATTCTCACTCTCTCTCCTCCGTCCTTCCTCTCGCTCCTCTCTCTCTCTCTCTCTCTCATCCGTTCTCTCTTCTTCCTTCACTTCTCCTTCTCTCATCTCACTCTCTCTATTCTCACTTTCTCTCTCTCCTCCGTCTCTTCCCCCTCTCTCTCTCTCTCTCTATCCCCCTCCCTCCCTGTCTCTCTCTATCTTCTCTCTCTCTGTCTTTTCTCTCTCTCCCCTCCTTCTATCACTCCCTTTATCTTCTCTCTCTCTTCTCTCTCTTTTTCTCTATATCTCCCCTTTCTCTTTTTCTGACTCTCTACCCCTCTATCTCTTCCCCTCTCTCTCCTCTATCTCTCTCCCCCTCTCTTTCTTGCTCTATGCCCCTCCTTCTCTCTCACTTCTATCTCCCTTTCTTTCTCACCCTCCCCCCTTCTATCTCTCTCTTCTATCGCTCTCCTCTTTTCCCTCTCTCTATCTCTTTTTCTCTCTATCTCCCTCGCCCCCCTCTCTTCTATCGCTCTCCTCTTTTCCCTCTCTCTATCTCTTTTTCTCTATATCTCCCTCGCCCCCTCTCTTCTATCGCTCTATCTTTCTCCTCTCTCTTCTATCTCTCTTCTATCTCACTCTCTTTCTCCCCCTCCCACTCTGTGTTTCTAACACTCTATCCCTCTATCCCCCCCCCCCATCTCATCTATCTCTCTCTCTCTCTTCTCCCCCCTCTGAGGTTTATTTGTTCATGTATTAGTGAGGACGAGCCAGGCTGGATCTGAAGCATCCTGGCCATCAGTTTCTATTTTCAGCGCACGAGTTGTGAACAAAAACATGGCGCACGGTTTGGCTCCGGAGAATATATGAATATTAATGAGGACCGTTGCCAGTTAATGTCACAAGCAGTTGAAGGAGAAAAGCAGACGAGAAGAAAAAAAGACAATGAGGAAAGGGAAAAAATGAAACAAAAGGAGTGAGGAGCAGACGCGAGGAGAGGCGTCTGGCAGCTCCATTAGTATTCGGCGGGCGTGCGGCGCTCGAGAGGATTAATGTACTCTGATGTGTAATATTCGCCCAACAATTAATTTGCCTACAGTTTTGTCACGCTTGAAATTTAAGTGCTAGAACCGATCGATGGCCGCAGCAGCTCATACCATCTCTGCTCCAGCTCCATCATCTCTCTTCTCTTTTCCTCTTCCCCCTTTGACCCTCATTTCTCTCTCTCTCTCTCTCTCTTGGCTCTGTCTCTCTTCTTTCTCCCCTCTCTCTTTCACTACAATCTTTGCTCCCTCTCAAATCTTTCCATTTCACTCTATCTCATTTCTCTCTGTTGCTTTCCTCTCCCCTCTCCTCTCTTTTCCACTCCTTTGCCTTACTCTTTTTCCCCTCATTTCTCTCATTTACTGCTCCGTTCCCCTCTTTCTTTCTCTCTCTTCCCCTCCTGTCTCTTGCTCTTCTCTCATTTATCTCTTTTTCACTCTCTCCTCTCTCAATCTTTCTCTCCTTGTTTTCTCTCCTCTCTCTTTCTATCCCTATCTCTTTTCTATCCCTCTCTTTCTTTCCACCTCACTCTCACTCTCCCTTTCTTTTCCTCCTTGTTTTCTCTCCTCTTTATATCCCTCTTTTCCCCTCCTCTCTCATCTCCTGACATGCACCAATGCAAGGACAGTCTCCTCTCTCTCATCTGAAGATGATCATCTTCATCATCATCATCCCGCGAGATAGCGCGCACATGCACAACAGTCAAAAATCGGCTTAACTCAGAAACACTGCGTTTACATGATTCTCTTTAAATCCTGGACCTCAGAATGAGCGGGAACTCTAACCAATCCGAGGCTTTCACCATGCTGTCTCTGATAGTCTGCTGCTATCTGATTGGCTCACCGGGCCACCGGGTGGGGCTTATCTGTCACCTGACACAAAATTTGTGTCAAAACTCACAAATAAATCCAAGCAAATATCCATCTTTGACTGGGATGCATATATTTCTGCATTTATCTGTAAATAGATTTTATTATCTCAAAACATCTCACTTTGCACTAAATGTTTAGTTTGTTTACATACAAATCAGTAACCCTCTGAAAAAGCTCTCCAAACAAACCCTCTGCAAACTGATCGCAGGCAAATTCGCAATACCAAAACCAATGCCCCAGTCTCTGAACATCACTGTACTCTCCCTTTTCTTCTCTTGCTAAATAGATATGCATCTATATGTATATATTCTCAATTTATATTGAGAATATATACATATAGATGCATATGTATCGAGGAGTAAGGTGTCTGCTGGCTTATGAACGAGATGCTTGAAGGTATCCCTCTTTGATTTTAGTCTACTCTTCAGATTTGATTTCCAAAATATTTTAATTTATTTTAGATGTTTTGAGCTCATTCGTGTTGTTCTTTAATGTGATCCTTCATTATCTATTTTGGGAGCACCTCTTTCTTTTTGCATCCATTCTCTCCCTCTCTCTCCTTTCTCACTCACTGTCTCTACTCTCTCTCTCTCTCTCTTTCTCTCTTTCACTCACCTCCCTATCTGTTTCTCTCTTTTTATTCCCTTCTCGCCCTCGATTTAAATATTTTTGTCTCTCTTTTTCTCTTTCTCTCCCTCTTTCCCTCCTTTCTCACTCTCTCTCTCTCTTTTTCATTCACTGTCTCTTCGCTCTCTCTCACCTGCTTTCTCTCTTTCATTCTATCTGTCTCTTTTCTTTCTCTCCCTTCTCCCTCTTTTCTTTCTCTTTACCCTTGTCTCTATCTCTTATCTTTCGCCACCTCTCTTTCCTCTTTTCTATTTACCTTTTTTTCTCTTTCATTCTCTATTCCCCTCTTCTCTATTTCTTTGTCTCTTTTCCTCTATCCTCTCTCTTTCTTTCCCTCAATTATTTGGCTAAATTAAAAAAAAATAATAATAAAAATATTTTCGCTCCTGTCTCCGCTCTCGAGATGCCTTCGAACAGGCGAGCAGGTTGTTTTGGGAGCACCAGGGGGCGCTGGTGCCTGCTCTCAGAGACGCGCTGTCCTTCCGGAGACGGAGAATCCGCCGGTAACCCAAGACTCTCTCTCCGGCGGAGAAGCGGAGCCCTCGACGCGCTCCCCTCCTCTCGAACGCTGCAGATTTATGAGCGCGCAGCTGCGAGGTCTTTATTAAGTGCAAATCTTTATTGTGTGCACTAACGGCTGTAATCATATGTTTGTGACATTTTAAGAGCGCCGTAATTAGTCTTCGGGGGCTCATAAAGGAGTAGATTCGTTCTCAGCGCACGTTAACAGCCTGCAGCGGAGCGTTCATCGCATTAGCAGCCGAGAGAGAGAGGCTGCAGCACCGCTCGCTCTGAGTATTAATAGCACGGTTGAACTCGTCAATACGAGCATCCTCAGTAAAGCTGCTGCGTCACATACTGTACTGTACCCGCTCTGAAACCCGAGAAGATGATCGCGTTTCAGGGCGCAACCCTAGCGCTCATTCATAAGAAATGTGTGTCTGCGGGGTAACAACCTCACAGCTCCGCTCCTGAAGAGACGCGCAGGAGAGCGCGAGGGCAGCGACGCGACGCTCGGAAAGAGACACTACGTGCTGTTTTTTTACAGTAATAGAGAAATAAAACGTCCCGGGTCGTAGATAAAGAGGGGAGTCCACAAAGAAAGTGTGTCCGCATGCACGAAACACATGTTTCTCTTGAAAATCAGGAGAAAAAAAGTTTTCCGTGTCTACGTGCAGATTAGCAAGCGAGAAGCAAATCAACTAAATATTTCTCTCTGGAGCGAGTGAGTGAGCCTTTCACCTATGAGAGCCAGATATCCTGTAACCCAATAAGATATCACACGATTATCTAAACATCGAGCTCAATTCCACCTGATTGCTTCCTGCCTGGCGTCACGGTGGCGCAGTGGGTAGCACGGTCTCTCACAGCAAGAAGGTCGCTGGTTCGAGCCTCGGCTGGGTCGGCTGGCATTTCTGTGTGGAGTTTGCATGTTCTCCTCGTGGAGAACCAAAGTCCAAAGACATGCGGTATAAGTGAATTGAGTAAGAACGATTGTCCATAGTGTTAAAGTGTGAATGAGTGTATGTGAGTGTTTCCCAGCGATGGGTTGTGGAAGGGCATCCGCCGTGTAAAACATATGCCAGAGAGTTGGCGGTTCATTCCGCTGTGGCGACCCTTAAAGGGAAGAAATGAAGATGAATGAAGGAATGATTGCTTCCTGCCTAATCAATAACCAACAGATCACCAGCCCAGAGAGAAACAATACTTGCTTTCCTTCAACTTCTTCTCCTTTACTCTTTCTCTCTATCCCTCTTTTCTCTCTCTCTTTCACCCACTGTCTTCCCCATCTCTCTCTCTCTCTCCCCTTTCTCTTTCCCTGTTTTTTATCGCTCTCTCTCTCTCTCACACACACACACACACACCCTTTCTTTTTCTCTCTCTCTTTCCTCCTTTCTCCCCCTTTTTCACTCTCTCTCTCTTTTAAGAAGAAGGAAAAAGATGGAGGAACACTACACTGGCTGCTGGAGGAGCCTCTGGTGTATGGCGGTCGGCTGCACATCTCCAGTGTAGCCGTCCCTGGGCTGACTGACCCGAGTCCTCCACTTGTCGAGGATTGAGGACCTAGCTGAACGGATGGGAGTCCAGTCCAGGAGGGTGGTGGAGCAGCTGCTGCGTCGCTGGAGGTCCGCCCTAACATCAGAGGAGCGAGCTCAGCTTGGGGGATACAGTGCTCAGGCCGGTGAAGAAGAGTTCCATCCCTTTCCCCGGCTGAGCCTCAACACAAGAACAAGTACCAGCTCATTCATTTTTTTAATGGGTCGTTTACTTGTCAAGGAAGAACCAAGTTTCTCATACGCATTTTTAAAGACTCGTGAAAGCCAGGATTTTAATTGACTTAATTTTTATAAAGAGATGAAAAATGTTGAGTATTTTAAATATATGTGGTGTGTGGAATTCCGGGGGAGGGGCTTCAAGAGCTTCAAACGGGACAAGGAAAGACAGGACCGCAGCATACTTCCACCATTTTCCTGGCTCTGCTGCTGCCCCACTCCTTTTCTCCAACTCCTTTCTCCTTTCTCTTAAATAAGTGTCCCTCGACCCTTTCCATTTCTTCCTGCACACTTCCTCTGATAAATAAATCCACTAGTCAATTTAGCATTATCTAAGTTAGCAATATAAATACACGCTCAATATGATTAATAAAAAAAAAATGTAATCATAGGACGTCGAATCATAGAGTTCGAGGTGCCCACTCACTGAGATAATAATTTTCTCCTCCATTGTTGTTGTGAATGTGAATGTTCCCACTCGACGTCTCTACAAGAGCAAGCCCCTGATTGGTTGTCGCGCAAACTAACTATCGGATGAG
The DNA here is from genome assembly GCA_900490495.1 of Danionella dracula. Classification (NCBI taxonomy): domain Eukaryota; kingdom Metazoa; phylum Chordata; class Actinopteri; order Cypriniformes; family Danionidae; genus Danionella; species Danionella dracula. The sequence goes on from UELW01000156.1 coordinate 922,556, forward strand.
TAGAAAATATTTTTCCGTTGCAGTCCGTCTCTCGCATCTAGTCTCTCGCAGTATTCGCGTCCCCCGCGCTGCGTGGTTCGGACCCTTCGCGGCGCGGGGTGTCTTATAGCATCTTTACATAGACTTTACATTGAAATCAGCCGCTCTTACCGCATCACTCGCGCTTGGTGTGTAGGCAGCATGATAATTTCGTCGGTGACCACTATGTGAAGCTCCGCTAGGGGCGCTCAACTCACTCCACATAAACCGGATGCGTACATGACACTCTTCCTGTTGTGATGCTGGAGCCGTACTCACCCCCTAGGCAACCAGACTTATCTATACTTTAGTTATTGGAGGTTTTCTCCCTCGTGGGTTATTTTGTGTAGTTATTTTCTGTTTTATAATAAAGAGACTGACCGAACCTCTGGCTGTCGTGCGTTTGGGTTCTGCTACTACCCATCTCTCTTATGAGGATCGTGACATTGACATGAGTTCCCTATTCAGGGAAGGGGTTACGAAAGTAACCATTACTTTCTGCATCTATCGGTCACTCCGGACTTATGTCGGTGACGACTATGGGAACACCCTGTAAAACGCCACAACCTAGGTCGTTCCGCATCAGCCAACAGACCGGCAAGCCCGGGCACATCAGAAGTCCGGCACCGAACGGGCCCTCCTCCGCCCTGGCCTTAAGTATAAACTTTAGTTTTAATAGGCAATCGGCAATTTTCTCTCATACCGAGGCCATACTCGCCACCTCGAAGGCTGGACTTAGAACTTCCAGCAGTTTAATACACGCAAGATTTCATTGAGGGACCTACGGAAATACGCCTTGAACCCCTGGGGAAAGATCTTTCAGAGGGAAGATGGCATAGATGGAACTAGCCATGTCATGGTCTATTGTGTTATATTTATTTGAAAGTTTTATGTTTAATTGGTTGCTTGTGAGCTGTGGCTTTCCTGGGTGTGGCTGATTACAACTGACTGCTGGAAGTGGAATCACCTGCAAGTAATCGAGTCTGTGGAGGATTTAAGCTTGTGAACCTCTTCCAGTCACTGCTAGACCATCAACGTGAAACGGTAGATCGCTACTTCGGTCGCAAGGAGTTTGCTACCTTCTCCACCTTGAAATTACTGGTTATGGTTGAATCTTCACAGTCTGTTTTAATGTTCCCAGACTCTGCTCACCCTGATTGTCTGCCTCCCATCTACAGTTGACTCTTCCTTCTAGCTTCACATTACCTCCTCAGTTGAGAGAGTGGATTTTTGTTGTACTTATTTAAATGCTACCTTCTCTTTTGAGTGAGCGGATTTACATTTGCCAAATAAATATTTTTGTGTACTTCCTGTACCTCGGCTGGTTCCTACATTTGGGTTCAGTTCTTGGATCTTGACAAGCTAGAGCAATAGTTTTCGAGAGTTAGCCTTTCGGGGAACTGCTCAGACCTCCCGTGCCCGGGGTCATAAAAGATTCGGCCGGTAGTCCCTCATAGAGGGCCCACATGTGACAGAACGTAGGAATACTCAGCTTACTCTACTACGCCTGTTGGGGCGAGAGGAGCCAAAAAGCTGGAGGTTATCTCCAGGGGCAAATATAGCACACGTATCAATAAGAATGGCACAACCCAAGCTGGACACCCCTTCGTACATCTCAGACAATGCTACCACCACTTAGCGGCTGAAGAGACGGATTCAACGCTCAGGTTTTAGTATCTGGTGAAGGTGTTGTGTGTCGACCAACCCACAGCCTTAAAGATCTCTGCCAGCTAAGTCCCCCTTGCTAACGCCCAGGAGGCCACGACACCCCTGATAGAGTGGGCTCTCAACTGCTGGGGGCAAGGGACATCAGACGCTGTGTATGCGGTAGAGATGCATCAGAACAGTCAGCTCTCATTGGTTGTTCTCTTGCAAAAAACCTGACTTATTATTGCAGAGCTGAACTCTTTATTCACACCAATTGCTCGGACAGATGTGCGATGTCTCGCCCGTCTTTGTGGTTTCAGATTAAGGGATGCGTTCTCACACGAAACTTTGCACAATATATTCTAATAGGTGTGTGGAGGCCTTTAGATGCGCACACAACAGCTTCACAAGGTCGTATCTGGGCATTAGAGCCGAGGAGAATCTGTGTGTAATGGCTTGATCAGTGTCAGTTCCTCTATGCTCTTGCTACCCCATGAGATTTGCCTACCTTGCAGGCATAGACACACACATTCATTTATTTTAGCACTTTTGCATAAAAGGTCCAAGAAAAATTTCCCAGCTGCACATCATCGATCATCATTCCAGCTTGAATGTTCTCCATTGCTTCCACATAGGCCATACAACATACAGTAATGTTATACACGCTTAAAATCACTGGAATCTGACTGTCACACCCAGAAATCAGAGCTCTCAGATCCAGTTCTGGTCCCTGGCCCCTGGCCCCACGCTCGCCCCGCACTTGCCCCGCGCAGCTGACTGGCATGCAAGACTGCTTCAAATTGAAGCAATTGAGCTCAAACTAAAGCAATTACATCCTTTGTGTTCTCCACGGGGGATGTGACTAAACCGCGCTGGTGATGAAGCGAGAGGCAAAGGTCACTTAAATAAGAGACGTGTAAGTGAAAGTCAAGCTGAAATTGCCCACTTCAGTATTTCAGTGAGTGCGCCTGAAGTGGGATGCCGGGTGGAGGAAACTATTCTCAGAACACAAAAATAACCTCTTTTACGCTCCTCCTGTCATTCAAAAAAATGAATAAACACTCAAAGAACAAATCTTGACCACGTTCCGCATGTATTTGGTACATCTGGCATTCGTCTGGTTTTGACACATGGAATGTGGGCCAAATATGTTTTCAGTCTGGCAGAGATTGTATTGTTTGAATACAGCACAGAAGAACATTTATACTCTTTTCAGACGTTTATCTCATGTTCAAGGGTTGTTCCTCGTCAGAAATACTCCTTGTGTCATCTTCATGTTACTGTAATCCTGTTTTCTTTTTCTGGAGCTCAAAACGACTTGATTGCTGCAGCCACACACACTGACCAGAGCTCCTCCCACTAACCGATCAGATGAAGCGCTAATGCAGCTAATCTTAGTGAAGAAAGTACTGACTGAGGTGCATCAATATTTTTTTCAAATGTTTTTGAATGAAAAGTGTCATTGGCTCCAAAATATATATTGGTGGAAAATCTGTGAATTGTCTGAGTGAAACCCAGCAGGGGGGCGTTGTGGGAGATTGACAGTGGGAGGAACAGGAGGTGCATTACTCATTTTGAGGAGCTCAGCCATGTAAGGACATTCAGATACATTGTTTAGGAAAAATACTGCCCTCTGAAGGTTATTAAAGATGCCATGATTGTCTCGAGGGGGTGGATATATATTGTCAACCATTTATAAGGGGATGCTATAGCAGCTTTACCTGTAACTTTAATACAACTGTGGCTTGGCCCGGTTCCGGTCCATACATGGCTCTTATCTGAAATCAAGATTGGTTCAGTCGTGTCCCAGAAATTCATTGTGGACAGAGAAGAAATGCTTGATGAAATCATATTCAAAAAGCTTTGATAGACTCTCTTCATAAGGAATAACTCTTATCGAAATTCCTCTAATCTTTCCCTCTCTGTCACAGAAGTGAACTCAGGTGAGTCGTTAGATCAGTTAATGGGATTGTTACTTCTGAGCTGGGCTGTATGTAAAGACATTGATCAGCAGCCAGGCGTCTACGTACAAACCTGCACAATTACCGGAGTCAGAAGGGCCTTGGGTCACTGGGATGTCCACCTCGAGCGACCCTCACAGCCTCACTTGGCCCTGAAGATGCTGCGAGGAGATGTGTGAGCTGTTGCTTTCAGCTTGCTCATGATTATCCAGGAACAGTTGAATCCACTGATTTAAAACCACTTTCCTTCTTCATCAAACTCCCTGAAATTTACGGTCTTCACAACCTGTTTGGAGCTTCGATCAGAGATCTGTAAAGAAATTTTAACATTTTAATCATGTTTAAAAAACAATGTTTCTCTAAAACTCCCTGTGTACAATGCCATGAGGACGGACTAGGAGCCACAGGATTGGGGACACTTCAAACGCAAACTCCGAGTGTTAGGACTCGTTGCTTCTCTTCTAATCTGAGATTAGAAACTGGTGTTGTTATCCATTTCCTGCTGCAGATGTTTCCGGAGCTGTGTGATCTGTGTGAGAAGGTTCTGATCCAGCAGAGTCAGAGGCGCACACCCTGAAAGCATGTGAGAGGAAAATCCTAACTAATACATCCTATTTCAATTTTGAATGCCACAGCTCTCCCTATTCTTCTATTTTTTTTTGTCCTGTAAATGCGGCGCTGAGAGGATTCCTTTGAAACCCTCTTCTCAACACACGTTCTCACCTGAGCTCAGATCAGCTGCGAGGAGTTATTTGCTCCGGGTGAGAGAACGCAGGGGGTGGATGGGATTCTGATGGTGCTTTGGCGATGAGTAAATCAGGTGTCAAATGATTTGGAGGAGCATTACTGCGCCATTCTGATAAGAGCCTGTCTCCATAATGGAACGGAGAGGACTTGTCCATCAGCTGGCGTGAAAGCGTTCCTACAAGCTCCTGGCTTTCATTAGCGCCGCCGGTGAATAGCGGAGCTGAATGAGAATTGCTACTTACTTCGCGATTATGGGATTGAAAGCTAGCTGTCACAGAGGGCCGGGGCCCTGACGGAGGAGAGGGGAGCGGTCGCTCGCCTGTCACCCTGACAGAGAACGTGTTTCACTCAGATTACTGCTGTGTTCTGTATTAGAGCAGGAAGCAGGAATGGGGATACAGAGAGCAGGGTGATCTCTTCAGCTGGGATAACTCTTACAATCTCAAATATAACTGCAAGCAGTAACGGCGGGGCCAAGCTGTCCTAAAGAAAGCTATTTGCAGTGAGTTGTCTGTCAACTGGTCGAGAAAAATTTGAATCAGCATGAGACTCCCCTAATAGCAAGCAGATTTTACCCAAAGTGACCATTTACCAAATATTTTACCCACATTTGTCTAGCAACTTTAAATTCTGGTTGTCAAGACTAGAAAATATTTTGGTGTGCATATTTTGAGCAAAAGGCTGGGTGGTATTAGCCAATAAAAAAATCTGTGTCTCCAGAACACTAGGGGTCAGTGTGCTGAAACTCAGCAGTTTACCACATATAAGTTTGGTCCAAATATCTCAGAGATATAGATTTATGAGAAGTTCACGCAATAGTTTGTTTGCACGTCATTCGCAAACGATTAAATGAATCGACTTGAATTCCATAACTTTTACTCACCCTGGTCTGAAGATTATCGAAGTCAGTTTGCTTGGATTTTTATAATAATAATAATACATTTTATTTACTGGCGCCTTTTAGAACACACAAGGACATCTCAGACAGCAGTAAAATATCAGGGCACAAAAAGAACAATAAAAGCAGATAAGAGACACATAAACAATACGATAACATACTAAAAGTTAAAAGCCTGTCTGGAAAAGTGTGTTTTCAGCCTGGATTTAAAAGTTTGCAGATCCTGGCTCCTGCGGATAACACTACACAAGTGGTTCCACAGAGCAGGAGCAGCGCAGCGCAGAAGAACGCTCTTTCACCAAGAGAGGATCTCGGAGGAGGGGGGAGAGTGGTGCTAGAGCGCAGTGCACGTGAATGAGAGCGGATGAAGAGAAGGTCATTAATATAGAAGGGAATGGAGTAGTGTACTGTTTTGTAAGTGAGGAGAAGAATTTTGAAATGGGATGGAAATTTTCTAGGGAGCCAGTTAAGCTGTTGGAGGAGCGGGATGATGTGATCAGAGCAAGGTGTGCTTGTTATCAGTCTAGCAGCTGCCTTTTGTACTAGCTGTAACTTGGCTGGCAGGCCATGAAACAGTGAGTTACAGAAGCTGAGACCGAGGGCTTACAAAGGCATGGACGAGTCTTGCTGTAGCTCTGTGTCTTGCTCTGTGTGAGAAATGGACGGAGATTGTGAATTTTCCTGACAAAGAAGTAAGCAGTACATGTCGCAGAATTATTGTGTGGCTCCAGTGAAAGTACAGTCGATAATTTTGGTCTGGTGGGAGACAGGGATAGTTGTTATGCCATCCAGTGAAACTGTGTGTCTGTGTATTAGAGAATGACGATTTTTGAAGCAATTTAAACAATCTCAGTCTTGGAGATGCTGAGTTTTAACAGATTGGATTTGAAGCAGGATATCAGCTCAGAAAGACAGGAAGAAAGAGAAGGAGGAACCAGTGAAGCAGAGGGTTTGGTGGAGATGTAAAGCTGGGTGTCGTCAGCCTAGCAGTGAAATTTAATACCGTAATTCCTATAAATATTCCCAAGTGGAAGAATGTAAATGAGGAAGCACTGACCCCTGGGGGACATGCGACTTGACAAAAGAAAATTTAGATCAAACAGAGCTGATTTGGATGAATTGTTATCACTGATCATCTAAACCACTGAAGAACAGTTCCATCACTGTTCATAAAGATTATTATTGGATAGCTTAGCTTGACTAAGTTGGTTGGCAAAGGATCAAGTTGACAAGTCAATGATTTGGACTTTATAATAAGACAACCAATTTTGTCAGCAGTAGTTAAAGTAAAATCAGTGAACATGATGAGATCAACATTAGCAGAAGCTTCAGAAGATGAGTTAAGGGTACTGAGAAAACTAAGTTGAGAACGAGTCCACCTTGCAGTTAAAAAAGTCCCAAAAAATTTTCAGAGGTCCGATGATGGAGTGAGAGCATTTTGACCTTTTTTTGAATGGACTAGGAGAAGTTTTAAAAAGTGTGTTTTTTACTTTATTGAACATGGTGGACAGGAAGTTAAGCCAAATATGGAAATATGTTATCTATAATTTTGCCATGCTCCAGGGAGACCAACCCCGTGAGTGTACTCTTGAACTAGCACAAGATATTAGCATTTTTCTCAATTTAGTTATTATTTGACCACTAGGTGACGCCGTGCTAAATTTATTTTGAGTAGCGCTTTGTCTTGGTGATGAACATACATGAAGAGTTTTGGAATTTTTTCTGAATGGGTTTATAAAAATTACAGCAATTTTTTAAAAAAAATTTTCAAGATGGCTGACATCCAAAATAGCCAAGATTGTAAAAGTGGACATGAATCAACTTGTCATAACGGCTTGAACATATTCACACCAATTTTAAGTATTTTAGATTCACAACTAAGCATTAGTTAGCTAAAAATAGCAGTGTTCCATATCTCCAGACCTCTAGAGAGGAGTGCGTCAAAACTCTGCAGGCAACTTATTAAACGATCTGATACATTGGTCTGAATTCCAAAACTCTTAGTTGTTGTAGTCTTACGATGATATAGTTCAAATTTGGTGAAAATAGCACAAACGGCCGAGGAGAAGTTTGAAAAAGTATGTATTTTGGAAAAATCAAAATGGCGGAAAACCATCATGGGAGAAATTGACGTCATAGAGTCAAATCACAACGTCTTGAGCCAAGAAATCTAAGTGAAAAAGAATTTAGTTTCTACGTCATTTGGTTCAGGAGATGTTAGCACAAACTTAAGTCTAACTTTGGACTATTGGTGGTGCTAAAGGGTTTCAGTTAGAGAGTTCAAATTTGGGTCAGGGGTAGTTTAGACTCTTGCCTACAAGTGTGCAAAGCTTCAAACCTTTTTACCAAGGCGAACTGGGTGTCCACATTGACTTCAATGGAGGGAAAAGATTAATAATGGTGAAGAAAAGCAACGAATGTTTAATTAAAGAAGCTGGAGTTGAGCAACCCAGGCAGTGCTGATGAAACCACTCCTGACGAGCTCTGAACGCTGCCTTCGAAAGAGCTTGTGCTCTCAATCGGTGAAGACTCGGATCAATAGCGCTGCGCCAGCACAAGAGTAAGAACACCAACAGATTCAGCAGAACGAGGCCAAGCTCTCCCTGAGAGAGCCAGAAAACTTTAATGTGAGTGATGAGAGGGTTACTGCAGTGAAGCGGCCGGAATAAAAACGCTCCGGATCGGATTAACAGCTCGCTCTCCTCTCTCTCTCTCTCTCTCTCTCTTTCTCTCTCTCTCTTTCTCTCTCTCTCTCTCTTTCTCTCTCTCTCTCTCATCTCTCTCTCTCTCTCGCTCGTCTCCCTAAGCTGGCCGAGGGGACCACTAACTGATCTGAGACCTTGTGAACCCTGGCTAAAATAATGCACAGAGGAAAAAAACGATACACCTAATGAATATTGAACTTGTGGACCTTTGGTAGTGTGCATCAACAATCAACGTGAGCTTACCATTTACAATTCTCAAGTTTACCATACTATTCACAAGTTACGAACGCAACTACAAAACAAACACAAAATAACAACTCAGAAAACATGACGATATTTCAATGAGAGGAAAGGATTGTGCCAATTAGAATGACACTCATTGGATGAGACTTTTGTCAATCATTTTTGTAGTTTTTGCTCAAAATACAGCTATATTTTTTTAAGAAAGACGTTCTCATGCAGTGATTGTGAAAATGTATGCTCTGCGTGGAATAAATCGCTTGAAAGAAGCTGTGTTGGCACTTTTCATAAATCCATAGTTCTGGATCATCTCAGATTTCTATATCATCTGGAAAACTCTGGATTATCTCCAGAGTTCTGTATCATCTGCATAGATCTGCATCACCTGCAGAGTTCTGTATCATCTGCATAGCTCTAGATCATCTGTAGAGCTCTGAATCATCTGCAGAGTTCTGGACCCTCTGTAGAGCTTTGAATCATCTGCAGACTTCTGGACCCTCTGTAGAGCTCTGAATCATCTGCAGAGTTCTGGACCCTCTGTAGAGCTCTGAATGATCTGCAGAGTTCTGGACCCTCTGTAGAGCTCTGAATCATCTGCAGAGTTCTGGACCCTCTGTAGAGCTCTGAATCATCTGCAGAGTTCTGGACCCTCTGTAGAGCTCTGAATCATCTGCAGAGTTCTGGACCCTCTGTAGAGCTCTGAATCATCTGCAGAGTTCTGGACCCTCTGTAGAGCTCTGAATCATCTGCAGAGTTCTGGACCCTCTGCACAGGCCGACTTCTTGAACAGGCAGGCTCTTCTCTGGCTCTAAAGGTGTTTCTCACTTCGAGAGCGAGCACTTATCAGCGGAACATCGATTGAGGGTGGACACCTGGAAGCTCGTGAAAGCTTTACCATCTCTCGTCTGCAGATGTGCTTCGAGGGCACGTGCAGGGTTTCACCAGATTAAAAGCACTTTTCCGCTCATTTAATGTGTGGAAGCGAGGCTTCTTTAGAGCATATAATCCTGTTTCAAAGGGCGGCGCGAGGAGCAGCAGGCCGACGGATTGATCATTGCCAAATGGTTCCTGTAAAATGGCTGATTGCTCGCAAAGTCAAGATGGTAAATGGAGGACTCTCTCCCCACTCTTGTGATCGGCGCTCACTGCTGCAGGAGCCTCTCATGTCTCCTGCGTTTGAAACAATACTCCTGTGTCTGATCGCATTGATCTCCTCACGCTGACCTCTGACCCCTCAAGATGCTGCGGAGAGGGAATGAAGGAATGTTGGGGGAGACGTCTGCGCTCTCACCCTCTCTCTCTCTCTCTCTCTGCTCTGTTCTGCATGCGATGATTTCATCTCGGTGGATGGAAATGGTTCACATGTGTTTGCAATTATAGCTCACATTGTAATCATGAAATCGAGCCGTAAAGGCTCTCGAGGGTCTCTGAAGAACTTCTCATCCAACCATATGGTTTTGTCTTCTGGTTGTGTATAGGCCGAGGCTCGGGTTTAAAAGAAAACAACAAAGGGAAAGCAGTGTTTGAGATGAAGATTTTAAAGGGCTTCTTCATGTTTTTCTTATTACTGCCCCCCTCCCCCGACCTGAGATGTTACTAAAGTTTTATGCACTAAAATCTGCTCTCACAGACATGTTCCTCCTCAGAAGAAATGCAGCGGTGCCTTGTATAGGTTCTTTCCTGCAGTCACAGAGTTCAGTGAAGAGCACGGTCCTCAGGAAGGTACGAGACTCCGGCTGCGTCTGGCTGAACTCACACCGTTTCTGCTGAACAGAAAGCTGGCCAGAGCCCTGTTCTCTAGCCCTGTCCTGTGGAGTTCTTGGCTTGGGAACCTGTCAATCACGTTTTAAGGTTGTCTGATTGGCCTCCACCAGAGCGCTAGATATACAGGATGACATCAGCCTGAGTCTCAATCTGTTTAAATCATTTATCTTCTGGATTTATCACCAAAACAACCCGCTCAGGAGCGCCCTCCACAGAAGCTACTGTTAGAGTTCTGAGTGAGCACGCTGAGATTAGAAATAAAATTTAGTTTCACTTTTAGAGGAAGATGGCAGAAAGTTAGCAATGGGTATTGTTAGCTAACGCTAGCCACACAGATTAAGAGATGATGAATTTACAGACTAGAAGGAGCTTAAAATCTGCAGTTACATTGAATCTCAGGTTTATATTGATAACAATGTATTTCAAGCACATAAAATATAACGTATGAGTGTGAAATGTCGTTAATAAAGGTTATTGATAAGAAATGTAGGGGAAAAAATGTATGTTCTGAAGAGTTGCTAAATTTTGGATCTCGATAATGAAGGCAAGATATGATTCATTTGCCTGTTTAAAAAACATTAGAGTCCTGCAAATACTTTGGATGTGTTGGGATTTTTTTTTTTACACGTAATAGATTTTAAAATGTAGAAAGTACACAGTGTTATATAGTTATATAGATCTGTTCCATTGGTGAGAGAATTAAATACATAAAACACACAAGAATATTCTCACAGTTTGCCCCCCTCCTGTGGACCGGGCTCCCCAACTCTTGCTGAATTTAAAACTAATCTTAAAGCATTGTTATTTACACAAGCGTTTTTTCTGTAATGTGACTCTCCTTGTATTATGTTGTATGCTGACTTAAATTGTACTTGTTTAACTTGTTTAACTTGTAAGAAGTTGTCCAGAAAAGCATATATATATATATATATATATATATATATATATATATATATATATATATATATATATATATATATATATATATATATATATATATATATATATATATATATATTATATATATATATATAAGGGTTACTTACATAAGTAATGAATGTTATGCTAATTTCCATTTAAATTGTATTTAAGCATGTAAATTGTGATAATTATACATTATTTGAAAAAAAAATTTTTTCTTGATGAATTCTGTGTACAAATCAAAATCTTATATGTGTGTGTTTCATCATTATGGATCACTTTTATGTTCTTTAGCCAAATTTTTACAAATACATATAATTTGGAGAAAAATACACTTTGTCTAACTAGAAATTTATATCAATTGTTCTTGTTACAGCTTTACATCTCTACAGTTTACCTTTTGATATACAGTGTCTTGTTTTAAGGTAAAATTACAACTTTTTTTTATCTTTTAAGGATTTTTTTACTTCTTGGAGTTAAAGTGGGCTTCACTCTCACTAGAACACATTTGCCCTCATTGAAGAGTTAGTTTGGTGTGAAGTCAGAAAAATAACATTTTAAGTGTAAATATACAAGATAAATGGATGTTGCAGTTGGAGCCAGATCGGAGCTCTTCCGAGCCAAGCATCTCACTCCCCTGAATCTTGTTTCAGCTTATTTTCGGTGAATATTCTTGTTCTGGAAGCTTTTGAGTTCTGTTTCCGTCCATTCTGAGAGCTCCACCGCATCTGCCTCAGTTAATCAAAATGTCTCCCAGTTCTTTTTTTTTTTTGCTGCTAAATGATACATTTGACGCAGGAAATGCACAGGGTTTGGGGAAGGCTTGAAGGGCCGGGCTTCCTCTGTGACAGCACAATGGCCTCAGACGCTGGCCTCTGCCACCGGACGCTGGTACGAGGAAGTGCGAGCGAGGAGCTGATAACACGTCGTAGTCCTGACGCCCCCGCCCCCACCCCCTCCCTCGCTGTCTGGAGACGCAGACGCTTCCCTCTGGAGCTGCCATTTTTGCTTATTCATTCATGTGACTTTGTGAGGCTGGAAATAAAGCCATCAGATATTAAAGACACCTCTCGGTCAGCCAGGTCTCTGAGGCGCTGCTACCCCTGCTTTTCATTCTCTACTCATCGCTGTGCTGCCTCCACTGCGTGCATGAGCTGCTTCTCAAACACCCTCGCTCTCTTTCTGAGGAGGTGTCTTCTTTGGCTGAGGCCTCTGCATTAAACTAGTTTCCCGTTTAAGAGGATTCCCGTGCAGCAGCCTCAAGATCATTTCATTTTGTTATCAGTTCTCAGAATGAAACTTTACACCTCGTTTAGAGCCTCCGATACAGCCCTGCTTCTTCTCCCTGAACCCCGTCACTGAGCTACTTCCAAGCTGCGTTTAAAATCGGTGAGTAGCACCTCTCAGACTTGGTGTGCCTCAAGGTTCTATTCCAGGGCCACTTCTCTTCTCTGTTTGGTGTATTTAGTGGTAAAGAGGGTCCAGCAAGCTCTGACGACAATACATTAGCTCCCTTTCAAAAGACCATGTGTTTCAGATCTCTTTTTTGAATGGAACCTGAAATATTCTAGTTTTGTGAAATACTCAACCCCTGTTTCAGCATTCACAAGTCTGCTTTGGAAATCCCAGGGAAAGGGGGTTTGGTTAGTCATGCGCTAATGAGATGAGACAGAGTTATATAAAAGAGAACAATACAGCTTTAGAGAGGGGGGGGGAGAGAGAGAGGAGGAGAGATAGAGACAGAAAAAGGAAAAAGGGAGTGATAGGGAAAGACTTGAGAAAGTAAAAGAGAGAGTAGAAAGTGAGGGAGAAGAAAGAAACAAAGAGAGGGAGAGAGAGAGAGTTAGAGAAAGCGCGAGGGGTGGGAAGAGAGGGAAAGAGAAAAAGACAGAAAGAGGAAAAAGGAGTGATAGAGAACGATTAAGAACGGAAAGAATGAGGGAACAGCCAGAAACAAAAGAGAGAGGGAAAGAAAAAGAGGGGAAAGGGAGAGAGAGAGTGGGAGAGGAGGAAAAGAGAAAGAAAGGGGGAAAGGGCGAAAAAGAGATGGGTGTGGGGGGGTTGGGGGACTAAGAGAAGAAAAGCGCCCATGTGTTACATTGTTGATTAAACCTTCTTTTTTTTTTGCTTGTTTGGAAACGGACCAAGCAGGGATCTCCAGCACCCCGAGCTATGGCCAGACAAGCAGAGTGGAGAAACATGTTCCCTCATACCGTTTCCAGTTCTGGGTGTCTCTGTCCAATCGAAAGAGCCTAGTTTAAACTCTCTCAATGAGTTCAGGTCAGAGACAGCAGCAGGATGGGTTCAGTAGCTGACAACAGCAGACAAACACCCACTAGAGAGAAGCACAAACTACCAGAAGCAGCATCTCTCACTTCTCTCTGTTATAGAGGTTCAGCGTGAGCTTCATTCTTCTCTGAAGACACTCGGCTTTCAAAGAAAATTCTCGGTGTCCTCCAGGAGACGAGGGGCCTCTACTCGCGTTACTAGGGAACCCAAACTGGCCCTCTCTCAAGTTCCTCCAGACACTGCAGCGCTGCAGAAAAAGCTGTTTCCTTTGGCAGAGGAACACGTTTTCTAACCTTTCCCGAGCACGAGAGACGAGCGCGAGGAGCAGCCGGTGACCCAGGGAGGAGGAGGAAGGGCAGGCCTGCTTTTCCACCCTTTCCCCGGCTCCAGAGTGGAAAAATGTCTCTCCTGGCCACATGCACAACCCCTCCTCCTCCTCCTCCTTCTTCTCCCGAGGTATGCAAACCCCTTTTTCAACAAAACGAGGCTGTTTTCAGAGGAACAACGGCCTCATCGAAACCACATGTCTTTACACTTTTCCTTTGCGAGAGAAAACCGAGAGCGGCAGGGAGAGAGAGAGAGAGCTTGGTTAGAGGAATGTTAGAGCGCACAACGAGCGGTGATGGCAGGTGTGGTGCATCGTGGAAGATCATTGATTTAGATCAGTTTTAAAGCGTTCGGATCATCATCACGAGAACGAATCAAACCTAATGATTCCTCTTGATCCATGAATCGTTCCCTCCTTTGGTTTTCACATTTAAAAACAAAAACAAAAAAGGATCAATACATCCACTTTGTGATCAAATCGGAAAACAAGCAAAACCTTTTTGTTTAGGTTAATGTTAAGGTTACAGAGAACGACTTCGGTCTGTGTGTGCTGCGCTCGATCGTTTTTTGATTCTGAATCGAAACTCATTTAGCTCATATTCTTGTTTTGATGTGTTACTGAGTGTAACAAACATGAACACTGTCTGTATTTTTGCTCTAAACACACCCAATAAAGGGACAAATGTCACATGTTTATAGCATTTCCTGTATTTATTTAATCCTAATAAGAGTAACAATGATAATCTCATGAAACCAGAACCTGAATTGTTAAAATGTATAAATCTTGGTCGTCTTTTCCCATAGAAAACCCTCATGTTTGAACCTTTCATGCTCATTATTTATCATTTATTTAACATAAACTGCAGCAGCACGGCATGAGAGCTGATGATTAGTGTTTCAATACTTAGAAATCATCTCAAAAGTAACTATCAATGACTTAAAAGAATAAATCTGAGTCCTCTTTGGATCTCAACTTTTTCATTTTTTATTACTATTCTGCAAAACTTCAAACACATAAGCAAAAAGTGCTTTTTTTCACTAACAAGCATACTCAAATTGCATGTTAGCTACATTTTAAAGTTCAATAGCTTTTGAAGAAAACGACTAAAAAGATTCAAACATTCTGTTTTGTATTAATTTATGACTCCCCTTCTTTACATGTTTCATTTTATTTCCAAAAATAGCTTTTTCCCACTAATAAATGTACTCAAATTGCTCATTAACTACATCATAGAGCTCAAAATAGAGTGAAAATCTCACTGTTTTGTGTTCATCTATGGATCCTCTTTGGGGCTCAACCTTTTGATTTTTCATTATTATTCTGCAAAAACTTAAAAACTATAAGCAAAAAGTGCTTTTCTCACTAACAAATGTTCTCAAATTGCTCGTATACTATCAGGAATCACTCCCATTGGTGATGTTCTCCTGACTACATGCCACTGTTACCTGACTCGCCTACAAGGCACAGGAACTCCTTAAATGGACAAACATGCTGATAATCTAACATTCTCATGATAGCTTTTCAAAAAATCAAGTTTTGGTACATATATGAGACTCAACCTCTGGATTTAGATGATAAAGCTTACCAAAAATAGGAGATTATGTGACTTGTCCTGAAGAGAGAAACTGATAATCTTTTATTTATCAGCTAAAATGTTTCACAACGTTCCATTAGAAGTAACGTTCTTCAAACGTTGATGAAACAGTGAAGAAGCTCTCACACTGTAAATAAAGCAGAACTGTTCTCTAGTTTCAGGTGAGATGAGCTGTCTGTGCTCCAGAAATAGGAAACATTCTGAAAAAGCTTGAAATCTTGGATAGTTTAAGACAAATCCAATTTTAGTTGGATTATGAGTATAGCTCTGACCGGGTGGAGAGCTGCGCCTGTAATATAGAGCGCTTCTCCATGAGGAGAGTTACGCTGATCTCTACCAGAAGATGAGGGTTCAGTGATGGAAGAACATCAGAACCTGAGAACAGACTTGTCCATCAAACTACTGATCCTGTAGTTCTCCTTCAAAGTTCTCCTTATTCTGTTCAGGTATTGATTGAAAACCCTTGAGCGTGTCACCGCAGGTTGGTTCTGTTCGGGATGTTCATCTACATCACAACTTGAAATAAAAAACAGTAAAATAACAACTAAAATATTTAATTTATTTGCCAATATTTCCTCGTTTTACTGAATTGAAGTTTAATTATTCAATTGTTGATTTTTCATTAAGAATCAAATATTGAATGAATGTGACGCACACGTAGCAATTTCAGTGACATCAAGTTTGGTAGAAGAACCAGTGAGGAACCAGGGAAGGATGTGAACATAGAGCGTTTAGAGAGAAGATTTTGGTGGGTTTATATTTCCTACGTTACACAGATCTCAAAGAGCTCTCATATATTTTTTATTTGAGCTTATACCTGAAGTGATTGAACCGGGGAAAGAGAATCTCTTGAGTCTGCAGAGAACTTTACTCAAGTCTCTCATGTTCTGTTGGTCACGTGTTTCTTTCTTTTTAGAATGTGAGGAACACAAAACCTTCTCGTGCTCATCTCAGAGCATCTTTCAATGCGCATTGTCTCAAAGCTCTGTGAAGTTGAGGCATGAGGATGGAGTAAATCTTTAACTACACCACAATAGTCATCTGCTTCAGCTTTCACTGATTTGCTAAACTTCTGACCACTGCACGAAAAAAAAAAAAAACGCAATTATTAATGAAGATTGCAAGATGATAACCTCATTAAATCTCCAAATAAATATCTGTTCTGACTGAATACTTCCCATCAAAATGTCTTTATTTATTTCATTTAGTTGCTTTTAGCTGCTACTCTCACAATCAAAACAAAAACACAGTCGTTGACGTCAGCACACTGCACTTTCAGCTTACGTTACTTCCCAAAGGGAAAATTCAAAAACAAAAGGCGGCACAAGCTCGTAATTTGTTTTTACAAATAAATAGTTTTCATTTTTTACATTCAAACGAAGCAATAATACACAGACTGCTCTCTTTATATTCACATTTACATTTATGCATTTGGCAGAAGCTTTTGTTCAAAGCAACTTATGTTAGGGGAGAGATAATTGTTACACAGTCTATCTCAAAGTCTATCTCAGCTGATTTGAAGATAGTTTTGTAAGCCAGCACAGTGATTTAATTTTGCTCTCTGCTCAACAATCAGGTTTTCTTCATCTGTTGTAACTTTAAATGAGATTATTTGTTCAATTAACAGAAGTTCAGGAGACGTTTGGCTGATGATTGCGCATCTAATCACATGTTCTCACCTACCCAGTGTATGAGAAGGGACAATGTGCAAACTATCCCTCCTTCCACCCGATCGGCTCTCTCTCGTGTTCTCTTCCTGGTCCCTGACTCCTCAAACAGCATGTCTAGTGCGCTACTCTATCGCTCTCCGCTCACGCTTCTGATACAAGGGGATTATAGTCAAGAGCAAACGCGTAAAATCTTTGCAATATGATTTACTAAGAGCCACATCTAAAAAGTTTTTTGCCTCCTCACCGCTCTTGCTGTTTCCATAGCAACCAGTCTGTGATCATTCATTCATCAAGGGTAGCGTCAAAATTTTAGTGTGATTTCTGCAAAGAACGCGAGGTAAAATTGGTGAAATAAAAAAAATCAAGGTCTGATACTTGAACGAGTGTTCCTGTAATCCTGTTTTCTTTTTCTTGAGCTCAAAACGACTCGATGGGTGTAGCCACACCCACTGACCGAAGCTCCACCCACTAAGCAATCAGAATGAAGCGCTAATGCAGCTCATCTCAACGCAGAACTTACGTTTTGACTGAGCCGGAAGAGAACTTGTTGGCAAGAAAGTGTTTTGGATGAATAGTGTTTTTGGCTCCAAATATGAATGTATTGGTGGGAAATGGGTGATTATTTCTGTGTGAAACACAGCAGGGGGCGTGGTGGAGGCATGGCAATAGGAGGGACAGGGGATACAAGACTCCTTTTGAGGAGCTCAACCGTTTGAATACTGCCTTCTGAAGGTTGTTAAGCATGCAGTGAGAGTCTAGAGGGGGCAAATATTTATTATCAATCATTTAATAGAATGTAGGAATGTTTTGAACCGAACGGTACAATTCATCATGAAATAAAAATGCTCAGCATCTTCTGCAGCTGTTTTCTCCTCCTGGAGAGTACATTTGGTGCTCCGTCTCCTCCGGCTGACTGCTGCTTAACTCGACTGCAGTGGAGCAACACAGGCAGCCGAAGAAAGAAGACAATTATCCTCAATATCTGTCACTCAGATGACAGCACAGCTTCTCCAGGCCGCGCGCGCTTCGACTGGTGCAGGTGGAGGAACAAAGAGGCTGCTGCTCTCATTACCTGGCCCATTTGCATGCAGACTGAGGAGGGAAGCTGTTGATGGGAGAGATGTGAGATGAGGATCTGTTTACGTGGGCTTGGGGCTTTTGTACGCACTGAACGCAAACACAAACGCTCTGTTGAAGAGACACATCACCTGAGAGGCTTCCTCTGCCTCGCAGAGCATCCTGAACCAGATTAATCATGTTTTTACCTGGAGATCCAGCTCTGAGAAGACTCAACTCCAGGTGCTGAAACGGTTAACTCAGCTATCAACAAGAATATGCACCAATTGTGTGAAGCCTTCGCATATTCAGATAAACTTAAGCAGCTCGGCTCCAGTGCGCTCGTGTGTTTCCCTCTCTGCGGCAGGAACAATGCACTGAACCTGGGAGATATCTTCCTGTTGAGAACAGGGGCGTTGCCAGACCTGAAGCTCTACTGGGCCACAGGCCACCCACTCCTTGAAACTAAATTGTGTGTATGTATGTATGTATGTATGTATGTATGTATGTATGTATGTATGTATGTATGTATGTGGGTGTGTGTGTATGTATGTATGCTGGTATGTATGTATGTATGTATGTATGTATGTATGTATGTATGTATGTATGTATGTATGTATGTATGTATGTATGTATGTATGTATGTATGTATGTATGTATGTATGTTATGTATGTATGTATGTATGTATGTATGTATGTATGTATGTATGTGGGTGTGTGTGTATGTATGTATGCTGGTATGCGTGTGTTTGCGTGTGTGTGTGTGTGTGTGTGTGTATGTGTATGCGTGCGCGTGTACGTGTGTGTGTGTGTATGTATGTATGTATGTATGTATGTATGTATGTATGTGTGTGTGTGTGTATGTATGTATGCTGGTATGCGTGTGTGTGTGTGTGTGTGTGTGTGTGTGTGTGTGCGTGTGTGCGTGCGTGTGTGTGTGTATGTGTATGTGTGCGTGTGTACGTGTGTGTGTGTGTATGTATGTATGTATAACAGACATAAAGCCAAACAGCTAAACAGACATAAAGCCACTAGGACAAAGTTTGAAAAACGTAACTATTTGTCTTTAAAGACATCAAAAACACAGCCATTTTAAGGCAACAGATTTATGAACTTTTATGAAGGAGCGAAATTCATCCCAATTTATAAGTCTTCACACTCTAAAGTTATCAGTTAACATATTGATTCTTATTACATTTAAATTCAGGGAAACAATTATCAAAAATTGCGTAAATAAATTTGAGCCTTTATTTCTGCATTTTTGCTGGAAGGGTTTTGTGGGAAAGTGATTTATACAAACGCTACTGAACCCATATTAGAGAATCTACAAGCTAAACTATAATATCTCTGTTCTCGTGATTATATTAGATCATGTCTCTACTTCTGATGTTCCATATGAGAAGTTTGCTAAAAAGTAGAGTTTGTGCGACCCTTACCTTCCTCCTCTTCCTGACTCTTCTCCTTCATCGTCTCTGCCTCTGGATCTCACAAAAAAAATCCAATGCACATCTACAGACAAGAGCACGAGGCAGTTAGCCGACATTCTTCATCATATTAATCACAATAACTAAATTAAGATGTTTTATTTGTGCAGTATTTGAAGTGGAAACCCCTAAAAAAGGAGAAATGTTAGAGTTTGGGGTGAGTTTGCGAGGGCTCGAGGAAGCTCTTTATAGAGCCAGAGCAGAGGCTTGTGTCGAGTGGAAATGTATTTCATGTTATTGTGCACACCTGTCAGCTTCAAACACTGGCTTCGGTTCATCACTTCGTATCTCACCTGAAAAGCATCCTGACCGGGCACCGGCGAGCTCGAGTAGGCATGCTTCAAACGCAACACCCCTGCACTGCTGTCTCCTCTCACGTGAACTCCCTTGACAGTCGCCGGGAGCGCGCACGCAAACGCATAGAACAGGCATATATGTTTCACTTTGACCGTAGTATTTAACAGGCATTTCATATTAGGATTGTGTTTATTCTGTTAATATTTTGGCTTAGTCAATAACTGCATTAACTACTTCATTAATGTTGGCTTCTGAGATAAAGTAAATTGTAAAAACATCTTGAAATTTTCCTGGAGCACTGACGAGTTTTCCTGGGGTATGTGCTCCAGTGAAATGGGTCTAGCGACACCCCTGGTTGAGAACAACGCCTGCAGGTTTATTCCAGAAGCATTCGTCTGTGCTGAAGCTTAAAATTAATGCAAACATAAAATCCACTGAACATAAAATCTGTATTTCCAAAATAACATCAAATAACCGTAATCTTCGTCATAACAGCAGAATCTGTGAGTTTGTGTATCACAAAATTGAGAAACCAAGCGTTTACACCAGAGGGGAAAACAAGAGCCTACACCTGTCTGCACCAAGATGTTCCTTTCCCTCTCGATGCGTAACAGGAAATGATTGAACTGCAGTTCTCCGATCGGCCTCTAGAGGCGGACCCCAGAAGTGAGCAGGTTCTCTTTCACTCCAATGTTAAAACTGAAACTCTGGAGCTGAAAAAAACATGTGTCCACCCCTGGCTCCCTCAGGTTTGCTGATTCAGAACGCCAGTTTTGGTCTTCATGAACGCTCTTTAAATTTAAGACTTTTTAAGAGCATCACATATCAAATTGAAGACCTATATCATAACATCAGAAACACATACAAATCATTTTTACATAATAAACAGTTTATTTCAGATTTACAAGGGTTTTCTCAATATCTGGCAATCCTATCCATCACGTTTATGTTTTTTATGGTTTACGAAGGTTTTTTCAATATCTGGTAACGCTGACCATTTTATGTTATTGAGGATTTACGAAGGTTTTCTTAATATCTGGACCTTAACCATCACTTTTATGTTTTTAGGGTTCACGAAGGTTTTGTCAAACTCTGGCAACCCTATCCATCACTTTTCTGTTTTTGAGGATTTTCCAAGATTTTCTGCCGAAAAAAAAAAATCTGATATGTGCTTTTTGTTGTTGCTTGAGGTTGCCAAGGTCTAACTCTTATAAGAACTGCGGGACGGTTTCGGCTGATGTTTGAAGGGATGCCTGCTCTTGTTTGGGATCGCAGAAACGCCTCTGAATTAGGTGTTGAGAGGAACATCAGCAGCTCTTCTCAGCGTTCCGCAGAAGGCCCTCACCGCGTTCTCCTCCACGCAAGCGTTCCAGATCAGATCCGTGGAGCGGAACGCTGCTGTTGTTGATGAAAGAGTGAAGCGCCTTTGCTTAGCAACCGCTCCCTGCGGCCCCGGTCCCCCGAGAGCTCGGCGTGCTGGCGGAGACGCATTCATTAACCAGGAGGGAATCTTAGGACGTGTTAAATATTCATGTTGTTTACAGGAACAAAAGCTGCCATTAATGAATAATGGCAGCGTGGAGCATTGTCTGGCTGACTGTACGCTGTGCAATCACGAGCACTGAACAAACACATTTACATATCTGCTGGAGTCAGCCTCCACCCGCGCCGGGGCCTTCATCAGCTGCAAAGATCCATTCGAGGGCCGGCACAGAGGCCCCGTACCGAGGCCCTGCTCTCCTACACAGAGGGCCTTCTCGACCAGCAGCGTCTCATGGCTAATCAGTTCAGCTATTTAACGATATTCTAGAACAGTTACTAAATATGTTACTGATGTAAAATAATCTTTCACTGCGCAGTGCCAGATGAGAGCTACGACTAGCCGCACTTGGGCCACAACTATCCAAAGCCTGAGCTAAAAGTAATCTTAAATTGAATGATTTCTGCAGCACATTATAAACACTCATTCTCTGCCAGACCCGGGCCACATTTGGCCTGTATTTTGTAAACCAGAGGTAGATGAATGGCAGACAAGAGCCACACATGGGCCTGAATCTGCACCTAATTTAACATTGAAATTACTGTCTGGTCCATATCTTCTACAACACATTAAACACTCCTTCTCTGCCAGACTCGGGCCATGTTTGGGTCACACATGGTATGCCATTGTCAGATGTATGCCAGACAAGAGCCATTACCTGCACAGTTTTGCTAAATAAAAAAAAACTATTTAACTTCTGTCCCATGTCTTCAATGCGGAATTAAAAACCCTCCTCCTCTGCCAGACTCGGGCCATGTTTGGTCGTAATTTTGTAACGCAGAGCCAGATGAACACCGGAGAAGAGAAGTTGGGCCACAGCTAGCCAAAGCCTGAACTAACTGGCCAACTGGTCACTTTCACTAAATGCAACTTTAGGTTTAATGACTGGTCAATGTCTTCTACATTATAAACACTCCTCCTCTACCAGACTCAGACCATATTTAGCCCACATTCAAGAGGCAGATGAACGCCAGACATGAGCCGCACGTGGGCCTGAACCTGTGCCAATTTAACACTGCATTTAATGTCTGGTCCATATCTCCACCACATTAAAACACTCCTTCTCTGCCAGACTCGGGCCATGTTAGGGGCAACAAATCGTAAACCAAAACCAAACAAGCACCTCATTTGAGCCACGACGATCCCAGATTACACAAATTTAGTTGAGATCGTCCTCATTCCTACGAAGGTCCTCATTCCTACGAAGGTCCTCATTCCTCTGCATCAGAAGTGCACATGCACTTCAGCTTGAGAGGATGAGGCCTCGCTCAGACGCAGACAGACACTCGTAAACTCTGCATCTCTGTAAGCAATTGGTCCGCCGGGAGAGAGCTACGATCTGCTGGAGCAGCTCAGGCCAGACCCTGCCTCAAGCAGGCTTCCAGCTGTTGTCAATTACTGCCACTTTAACGCCGCATTAAACACACAATGGCCAACAAGGCGCTGCCACCCGAGTCACTATTTAACGGCAACACGGCCATTAGATAATCCTGAGGGCTCGCTGCCTGCTGCTTTACCTAGCGAGGCCCCATTTAATGAAATTAAAGCTCGACTCCTTTAATCGCCGCGCCGTTACCATACATTAATTATCTGCTGATGAGTATCTGTGCTCGGCTGCTACTGCGCCAGACTCTAATGAGTACCATCACTGCTTTAAAGAGCTCGTCTCATTAGGGAGGGACTTTTAATAGACAAACAAAGAAAGAATAACTGTCGCAGGAGCATGGGGCCCTGTGGAGGGGGGTGAAGCACCAGGACTGGACAGATTTTTCTCTCGCTGGGCCTGTTTGCATAAAAAGTGCCTCTGCTTCGCTGTTACTACAGAGACAACAACATCTCAACAATTTTCTGAGAGAAAAGAGTTTAAAGGAAGTCACGATTACAAAGGAAGTCACGATTACCAAAGAGGCCTTGGTTTAACCCACATCTGGCCTTGCTCTGGCCCAACACTTGGTTCTCTTGACTCAAACTCTAGAATGAATAATGGTTCATCACTGAACCAAGTTTATATTTAAAGTCTCGTATCTTCTGCACCACATCAAAACAACACCACCCCTGCCAGATTTGGCTCATATTTGGCCCACAGTGTAAGGTAATGCCTTAAATGGTCTGAACCTTTTTAACATTACATTTAATGTCAGCCTCATGTTTTCTCTGCAATTTAAAAAACAACACAACTGTGGCCAAACTCGACCCATGTTTGGCCCACACGTTGCACGCCAGAGCCAGATGAATGTCAGATGAGAGCTGCATTTGGGCCACATCTAGCCTCAGACCATGCCAATTTAAGTTTCATTTAATGTCTGCCCCATGCCAAACAAAACAACTAAAACAACCCCTCCTCTGCCAGACTTGGGCCACACAATGTAAGCATGTGCCAGTAATACCAGACAAGAGCCGCACTTGGGCCAAGACGAGCCAAAATCTGTAATAGTTTAACACTGAACTTAATGCTTGATCAATGGCCTCTCCGCCATATAATAAACCCCTCCTCTGCCAGACTTGGGCCATGTTTGGCCCTCACATTGAGCCAGATGAATGCCAGACAAGAGCCACAACTAGTCAGATACAATTTAAAATAACTTTTGTGTCTGGACGATGTATTCTGCGCTGAAAAAACATAATCTCTTCCAGATTTTCTGCCACACGTTGTACACCAGAGCAAGATGAATGTCGGAGGAGAGCTTCATTTGGGCCACAACCAGCCCCACACCATGGCAATTTAAAATTGTATTTCATTTCTGCCCCATGTAAGCGTCACGGTGGTGCAGTGGGTTGCACGGTCGTCTCACAGCAAGAAGGTCGCTGGTTCGAGCCTCGGCTGGGTCGGTTGGCATTTCTGTGTGGAGTTCTCATGTTCTCCCCGTGATCGCGTGGGTTTTCTCCGGGTGCTCCGGTTTCCCCACAAGTCCAAAGACATGCGGAATAAGTGAATTGAGTAAGAACGATTGTCCATAGTGTTAAAGTGTGAATGTGTGTGTGAATGTTTCCCAGCGATGGGTTGCGGCTGGAAGGGCATCCGCTGCATAAAACATATGCCAGAGAGTTGGTGGTTCATTCCGCTGTGGCGACTCCGAAAGGGAAGAAAGCCGACATGAAGATGAATGAATGAATTAATGAATTTCTGCCCCATGTCTCTGTATCACATTAAAAACACACCTACTCTACCAGACTCGGCCCATGTTTGGCCCAAACATCATATTAGGGTTTTTTTCTATAATAACCAGAGTTAAGTGAATAGTTAAGTAAGAGCCTCACTTGGGCCACACCTATCCCCAGATTAAGCAAATTCAAAACTAGCTTTACTGTCTGGTCCATATCTTCTGCACCGCATTAAAAACACCCCTCCTCTGCCAGACTCGGACCGTGTTTGCTATATTAACCCAAACAATAGCCAAAACTTGTCCAGATGTGTTAGCTGACAGAATCAATGCATCTCTTTTCTCAGCGTAGGATGACATCATGTTCTTCGAGGACCCTTAAACGCCGGCCCCCAGCTGCAGTCGTTCCTCCGGGCAAGGTAATGAGGGCCGCTGTTGACTCAGGTGAGCCAGAGACCCGCTCGAATGAAAGGCTCCACACACTGCTGCCCTTCAGGACCGTATTAAATGTCTCTCATCTGTTCTGCCACTGTCGTGTGCGCGCGGGGGGTGTAATATATATGGACGGGCTGGGGACAGGAATGCCGCCGGCCCCCCCCTTCTCTGGTACCTCTTAAGTTTCAGATATCTTTAGCGGCGTACATGGTGGGCTCCAAAAATACCTCTGCTCTCAGCCTGGATGTCCATCTATAGGGCTGTCCTCCAGCTCTGATGTCTCCAGCAGACACCTCAGAGCAGCGGGGTGGTAGGTGATGTGCTAGTCGCTAAAATTAAAGATTCAAACTTTTTGAGGTTTTATAGAAGTTTAACACAAATAAACTAAAATATTTGGAGCAATTATAATTGTAAATTTGACTGAGTGAAGGGAAAGAACTTTGAACCAACAGAACATGCCACTCTTTTTTCAGGATTTCATCCTTTTTAAATCATTAAAATTATTTACATTTAAATTACTACCCCAGTCAGTCAACACAGCACTTGTCTGGTACGCCCAGCAGTTATCTGGCAATTGAGCCAAACATGGGCCAAGTGCGGCCCTCATTTTGAACCCAGGCTTGGCCCAGTTGTGCACCGTAATTCCCTGGTCATGCAACACAACTTGAGTGGGTCAAAGCTGGGTCAGATAAAAAAAATATCATTATTTTTAGATAAAAAAAAAAAAGTCAAAATCTCCACCAAAATAAATCAGCTGGGAAACTCTAAAACATTATAAATTAAAAGCAGTATCAATCTAGACTTATATTTAACAACAAAAAAATTGGCAACAAACACTAAGAAATCTATGTAATATTAAGATGTCACCATAATGACAATGTTTGAATGACAAGCTTGCACTTTTACAAACAACAATAATGTTTATTAATGAATGGAATAATTAGTTATAATTACAGTTATTTTAAATGGTTGTGAATATTGAAACACAAGATAAAGGATTATCTTTGTAGCACTAATTTATATTTTAAATTATGTAAAACACTTTAAATGAATGCCCTTTTGACCATTTTTGATACTTTCCATACGGTGCAGTAGTGGTCGTCAGTGGAAAACGATTTAACGATGAGCTTTTTAAATAAAACATAATAGATTTGGATTCCTTAATTTTAATGCATTTTGTTTTGTGTGTAATCCTACTGATCTCGTTAAGTTTATAGCAGTGTGTGGTTTTTTTTTTTAGTCCACACGCTAAGTTTTAAACATTTAATTTCTTTGTCTAGCTCTTCATTTTTTAAAAACGTTTGAAATGTGGCATGAAGCTCGATCACACCCCGCTGTCACTCCGTCACCCCGAAGCAGCTCCAGAGTAAATATAGAAATATTTCCTCTCAGGATCTAGTCTTGCATCAGTTTAAACCTAGCCATTAACTCCAGCAGTGTCTGTGTGGCTGCTTCGATTGTGGAAACGATGGCTCGAAGCTTAACACTGATTTAGCGAAACAAACATCTCTAAGTTCTTACAGTGGCATTAAAAGCAGTTTGAACCTCTGTCGTCGAAGCATCTGTCTGTCTGCTGTTGCCGTGATGGAAAGGAAGTGCAGTGCGCCATCACTGTTGTCAAATCCTAAGTAAGAAAAGGCACTGAATGTCACGAGATGACGTCATAATCACATTTGCATAAAAACCATAATTTTTTTAAACCCCCAATGTTTTTTTTTCAAGGCCAACAAAAAAGTATTGCGGATACACATGTGTCATGTCATTAAATGAACACAAATGGCGTTATAAAGCAAGCATGTAATGCTAAATAAAATTAAATAACAATAAAAACAGAACGGAATGAAGTAAATAATGTGAAAGGTAAGCTCTGTGATTTTAAACTTATCACATCTTTAGATCAATTTTGATTTCACGGTTTGTGTTATTTAAATTAATATCTAAAAAAGAATTTTTATAGCGTTAAAAGATTGTGTTACTTTGTATTATTTGTGATGACGACAATGATGATGATGATGATGATGGTGGTGGATGTTGTGTGAGCAAGGAAAACCTCACACAGGCATAGGCTTCCATTCTTGTGCAAATATGTAAACAACACATTTATAGTACTCATTGTTTTTGTAATAAAGATAAGGTACTGCACCATTGAGAAGACTTACAAAACTGCCTTTAAGCAGCATACGAAGAAGAAGAAGAAGAAGAAGAACCTTGTGCCGGCCGGGAGCATTGATTGTTACATGCAGTCAACGGCACTGACAGAGAAGCAGCTCAGGGGTGGGGGCGAAGACAGTGAGTGACAGAAACGCTCAGCTCAGTCATTGCAGCCGCTTTCCTCCGTCCAAAGAGCTCTTCAGCCAGGACGAATAAAAGTCGCTAAAAGTCGCCAGGAACAGCAAGAATTGCTAGGATAACAAAAAAGGCGATAGGCAGTCGGAAAAGTCGCTAACTCTAGCGACAAAGTCGCTAAGTTGGCAACACTGTGTGCCATCTATCAGCACTGTTTTCTCAGAGCAGACAGTGAGATGGGACCCCTGGGGGCCACACATACACACTCTGAGTCCTGCAGAAACCCTGGGTGCAGGTTCGAGCCAGACAGCTGTAAATCTCCCAGCACTAGCGCACAACTACTAGGAGCCACACTGCAGCTATTCAGTGATTACGGAGGAATGAGGTTATTTTCTGAGTTGGATGGAAAATTGGAGTTGGATTTCACACGCTGGACACTTTTTTGAGCGTGCCTCAGGGCCGCCCATCATCTTCATGTTTCGTGCTCAGACAGCTAACATAAACAGATTGTCTAACTGCGGGGAAAACTTGCTGCACCGGTCAGTGTGCGCGTCTCAGAGAGACAGACTGTTCTTTCAGGGTCCAGCGCTGCAGAGAAGAGCTCATATCTGATGCTTTTTAACATGTATAACGATTCCAGATTCCTCTAGAGCTCCTGCTGACAAAGCAATCAACAATTTCAACCAATAAATCATCTTTCAAAACTCCAACGTTTCGAAACCATCCAGTAAACATCGACTGGAACTGAAAGTCTCTCAATCAAATGTAGAACAGCAGCGCGTGAGATCTCAAGCGGCGGATGTTTCGTTATTGTGAGGTTTGCACTGATTTGTTCTTAAAACTTCAAAACTTTAAAACTGGGTAAACTCGGTGAGAACGCTGCTGTTCTACAGATCTGGGCCAAAACCTGCCAGGCTCGGTGAGAACTCTCCCATCCTGTGTGTGGCCATATACGACTGTTAGGTAAACAATAATTACTGTTTTTTTTTTTTATTACAAGAAGGTATCCTGGAAAATATGACATTGTTTTTTGGAGCAGGGCAGAACGTGTGTAACATTAAAATAAAAACCTTAGGTTCTCTCAGAGCGGAAGATGCTGGAGGGAGACTCAAAGATGTTTAGGCTTTATATTTAATGTTTACCTTAATTCCTTAACCCTGGTGTCATATCCTTTACGTTAGCATAGGCTCACAGCTCCTGAGTATTTAAGAGAACGTGGAGATGAAAAAATGATGCATCTTAAGTTTCTTTCATGTGTGAATTACTTTAGTATGTGTGTGTGTGTGCATGCATGTGTGTGTGTGCATGCGTGTGTGCATGTGTGTCTTTAAATGAGTCTGTTATCTGCAGGAAGTAAATGAAAGAGCAAACAGCAGGCCCTCAGAAAGTAAAACTAATTCCGCGGACCTTTGAGACCCCACGAAACATCAATCAATGGAGAGAGTGTCCTCCACACGGCCGAGTTGGAGCCCACACAGGAGCCAATGGGGTGGGTGAGAGAGAGGGGATGGGAAAAAAAGAGAGAAGAGAGGGAGAGAGGAGAGAGAGAGCTAGAGAAGAGAGGGAGAGATAGAGAAGGAAGAGGAAAGAGAAGAGAGGGAGAGATAGAGAAGGGAGAGGAAAGAGAAGAGAGGGTGAGAGAGAGAAGGGTGGGGTGGGAGAGAGAATGAAAAGAGGAATGAGAGAAAGAGAAAGGGTGGGAAAGGAGAAAGAGAATGGAAGAGGAATGAGGGAGAGGAGAGAGAAAGCAAGAGAGAGAGAAAAATGGAGTGACAGATAATTAGAAACAGAGAGGAAAGTGGAGGGTAGAAAGAAGAGAGAAAGAGAGAGATGAGGAGAGATAGAGAGAAAGAGAAGGGTGTGAGAAAGACGGTAGAGAGAGAGAAAGAAGTGTGTGTAGAGAGAGAAGGGATATATATGGGGGGATGGGGAGAGCTAAAGTGACATTTCCCAACAGTCTTGTACTCATAAATAAATATTCAGAAGGTTTGGAACTGTTTCGATGATAAGAGCCTTGGGTTCGAGACCGGCTGCTCTGGTTCTGATAGCCCTAAGTAAATAAATCAGAGAACACCGCAATATTCATAATGGCTGTAGTTTCTGGATCTCCTGGAGGACCAGAGCCTCCTCGAAGCAGTTCCATCTGCTTCAACAGAAGTTTAGTTTAAGATTTTAGGTTTAGAGTTAGGATTTGCAGTTGGAAACAGATTTTTCTTAGCGATTGTGAGCAGCTTTCAGATGTTCTTAACATCGTAACGTTCCTGTTAAATTCTCTTTCATCTTTATTGGTCAGGTTTGTTTCCGCTCTGTTCGCTTCCACCGAGATCCAAACACAGCTCTTCAGCTTCTTCTCAGAGCTCTCTCAGCAAGGACAAACGCTGGCCGTGTTCCGTGTCCTGGTTCTTTCTGTCGTGTCTGAGCTCATCAGAGCCATGCAGCTCGGCTCTATTTCTGCAGCTCGAGTCTCGGTGGAAGAAATCTGAAGCATGTGCATCACCAGAGCAGTGAGAGTATTTATGAGCATGATGCACACAGTATTTATAACCTGCCATGAGGAACGAGAGGGAGAGAGAGGAGAGAGAGAAAGAGAAGAGAGAGAGAAAGAGAAGAGAGAGACATAGACAAGTATAGACAAATCAACAGGGAAAAAGGAAAAGAGGGAGAGAGAGAGAGAGAGAGAGAGAGAGAAAGAGAAGAAAGAGAGAGACATAGACAAGTATAGACAAACCAACAGGGAAAAAGGAAAGGAGGGAGAGAGAGAGAGAAAGGAGTAAAGGAAGGAGGGGGAGACTGAGAGAAAAGAGACAGACAAAGAGAAAGGTGAAGAGGGGAAGGGTGTGAGAGAGGATAGAGAGAAGGAGAGGAGAGATAGAGAGAGAGGATAGAGAGAAGGAGAGGAGAGATAGAGAGAGAGAGAAGGAGAGGAGAGATAGAGAGAGAGGATAGAGAGAAGGATAGGAGAGATAGAGAGAGAGGATAGAGAGAAGGAGAGGAGAGATAGAGAGGATAGAGAGAAGGAGATGAGAGATAGAGAGAGAGGAATAGGAGAGAAGGAGAGGAGAGAGAGAATGAGAGAGGATAGAGAGAAAGTGAGATGAGAGATAGAGAGAAGGAGATAGAGAGTAGAGAGAAGGAGATGAGAGCTCTATAAGAGAGAGGATAGAGAGAAGGAGATGAAGATAGATAGACAGAGAGGATAGAGAGAACGAGAGGAGAGATAGACAGAGAGGATAGAGAGAAGGAGATGAGAGATAGAGAGAAGGAGATGAGAGATAGACAGAGAGGATAGAGAGAACGAGAGGAGAGATAGACAGAGAGGATAGAGAGAAGGAGATGAGAGATAGAGAGAAGGAGATGAGAGATAGAGAGAAGGAGATGAGAGATAGAGAGAGAGGATAGAGAGAAGGAGAGGAGAGATAGAGAGAGAGGATAGAGAGAAAGGAGATGAGAGATAGAGAGAGAGGATAGAGAGGAGAGGAGAGATAGAGAGAGAGGATAGAGAGAAGGATAGGAGAGATAGAGAGAGGATAGAGAGAAAGAGATGAGAGATAGAGAGAAGCAGATGAGAGATAAAGAGAGAGGATAGAGAGAAGGAGAGGAGAGATAGAGAGAGAGGATAGAGAGAAGGATAGGAGAGATAGAGAGAGTATATAGAGAAAGAGATGAGAGATAGAGAGAGGATAGAAAGAAAGAGATGAGAGATAGAGAGAAGGAGATGAGAGATAGAGAGAGAGGATAGAGAGAAGGAGAGGAGAGATAGAGAGAGGATAGAAAGAAAGAGATGAGAGATAGAGAGAAGGAGATGAGAGATAGAGAGAGAGGATAGAGAGAAGGAGAGGAGAGATAGAGAAGGAGATGAGAGATAGAGAGAGAGGATAGAGAGACGGAGATGAGAGATAGAGGATAGAGAGATTGAGAGGAGAGATAAAGAGAGGATAGAAAGAAGGAGAGGAGAGATACAGAGAGGATAGAGAGAAGGAGAGGAGAGATAGAGAGAGAGGATAGAGAGAAGGAGAGGAGAGATAGAGAGAGGATAGAGAGAAGGAGAGGAGAAATAGAGAGAGGATAGAGAGAAGGAGAGGAGAGATAGAGAGAGAGGATAGAGAGAAGGAGATGAGAGATAGAGAGAGAGGATAGAGAGAAGGAGAGGAGAGATAGAGAGAGAGGATAGAGAGAAGGAGATGAGAGATAGAGAGAAGGAGATGAGAGATAGACAGAGAGGATAGAGAGAAGGAGAGAGGAAGGAGAGAAGGAGATGAGAGATAGAGAGAGAGAATAGAGAGAAGGAGATGAGAGATAGACAGAGAGGATAGAGAGAAGGAGATGAGAGATAGAGAGAAGGAGATGAGAGATAGAGAGAGAGGATAGAGAGAAGGAGATGAGAGATAGACAGAGAGGATAGAGAGAACGAAAGGAGAGATAGAGAAAGGATAGAGAGAAGGAGATGAGAGATAGAGAGAAGGAGATGAGAGATAGAGAGAAGGAGATGAGAGATAGAGAGAAGGAGATGAGAGATAGAGAGAGAGGATAGAGAGAAGAAGAGGAGAGATAGAGAGAGGGGTGAGAGAGAAGAAGAGGAGAGATAGAGAGAGAGGATAGAGAGAAGGAGAGGAGAGATAGAGAGAGAGGATAGAGAGAAGGAGATGAGAGATAGAGAGAGAGGATAGAGAGAAGGAGATGAGAGATAGACAGAGAGGATAGAGAGAAGGAGATGAGAGATAGAGAGAGAGGATAGAGAGAAGGAGAGGAGAGATAGACAGAGAGGATAGAGAGAAGGAGATGAGAGATAGAGAGAAGGAGATGAGAGATAGAGAGAGAGGATAGAGAGAAGGAGATGAGAGATAGAGAGAAGGAGAGGAGAGATAGAGAGAGAGGATAGAGAGAAGGAGATGAGAGATAGAGAGAAGGAGATGAGAGATAGAGAGAAGGAGATGAGAGATAGAGAGAGAGGATAGAGAGAAGGAGAGGAGAGATAGAGAGAGAGGATAGAGAGAAGGAGAGGAGAGATATAGAGAGAAGGAGAGGAGAGATAGAGAGAGAGGATAGAGAGAAGGAGAGGAGAGATAGAGAGAGAGGATAGAGAGAAGGAGAAGGAGAGAATAGAGAGAAGAGGATAGAGAGAAGGAAGAGGAGAGATAGAGAGAGAGGATAGAGAGAAGGAGAGGAGAGATAGAGAGAGAGGATAGACTACCGGAGCAGCCAGCTGGTGCAGCAGAAGTCTATTCTGAGAGCTCGACGCCAGCCCAGCATCTCATGACTGCCACTAAACACTAGCCTCTCGCTCGCCCCTCGCTCGCCCCTCGCTCGCCCCTCGCTCGTGGTGTTCTCAGAGCTTCTGTGGTTAGCTCATCCAGAGCATTACACAACGCTCGACACCTTTCAGCAGCAGCAGCACATGAATGTGACACGCATGGCTTTAAAGCCTCCAGGGCTGTGTTCGACCGGCACGAGTACAGACACTACTCACCTTCTTTATTTAGAACTCATGTAGAACATTTTTACAACAATTTCGCAATACACATTTCCAAATAGAACATTCAGAGATGGCACCATTGCTTCATATTCAGCTTGTTAATAGACTCAGTGTTGTTACTAAATACTAATTACTAATAACACAATACTGCAACGGCGACTCAGCGTTACTGTTGGCAGAAATGAATACTCTAACGATGACTCATGGAACGGGCGGGGCTAAACTCTCAGGTCCCCCATAATGCATCACAATTTGAAATGTTTTTGGGTGTTCATAAACGTCTGTTTTACTGCTACATCAGCTCGAACATGTTATTAAGTTAGCATCTGTTGGATTCTCAGTTCTCGCTGCTTTTAAACAGGACTCACTCGGTTGTATAGGTGTCAGAATAGAGCTCAGTCAGTGAGTGCTCATTACAATAGATTTCAAGTGAAACAAACGTTTATTTTCTGGAAGTTGTTCCTTATGCGGGCAGCTTAGTAACCGAAAGCAGATTCTCCCTGTCTGGAGCGTGGAGACGAGTGCTCAGCAGAGCTGTTCCCACACTATGGAACAAACTCCCGCCGGAGTACAGAGCAGTACGACCTCTTAACAGTTCCAATCGAACATTAAATCGTTTCTGTTTAGCGCCATTCCACTGTTAACTTTGTGTTTTACTGATGGAGATATCACTGATTGAGGTCCTCTTGTTTTACTCTGTAAGGTGTTCTTGAGTGTCATGAAAGACCCCAAAATGAAAATGTATTATTATTTGTTGTTGTTTATTTCCTCATTAAAGGAAAGAATAAGCTCTAAAATAATCTTCACAAAGACAAGAGGACCCTAGATGAACGTTTTACTTGAAGAGGAATTTTTGTTCATCACAAACCTTTAACTCCATCTGAAAATTAGCATTTGTGATCTCACAAATCATAGGCTTCGGCCCAGAATTCTTGATAAACAGCATCACCTGAAGCCATTTAAAAGCTGCCGTATCATTTACATTTACATTTATGCATTTGGCAGACGCTTTTGTCCAAAGCGACT
The DNA here is from genome assembly GCA_900490495.1 of Danionella dracula. NCBI lineage: Eukaryota > Metazoa > Chordata > Actinopteri > Cypriniformes > Danionidae > Danionella > Danionella dracula. The sequence goes on from UELW01000156.1 coordinate 956,036, forward strand.
TACATTAGGGAGAGACAATATGCAATTTGTTACACCGTCAAAGTCTATCTCAGCTTCTCACAATAGAAATTGTATCAACTGTATCATTTTCTTTTAAATGAGTGATCATAAATATTTACCACCACTAGAAGAGCTCTGCACCCTTTATAACCCTATTTAATATCCTCTATGTAAGGTTGAGCTCCTCAAAACGAGCAGAGTACACATGTTTCTCCCACTGCATTGCTTTCACCACGCCCCCTGCTGGGCTTCACTCAAAATTCCACCCATTTCCCACCAATATATTCGTCTTTTGGAGCCAAAATTCTTTTCATCGTTTATTGATAATGCTGCGGTTCACTCTCGGCTCAGTCAGCGAATACATTTTTCATTGAGCTGAGCTGTATTATTGCTTCATCTGATTGGCTGGCTCCATCCAGTGGGCGTGGCTACAGCCATCGAGTCATTTTGAGCTCCAGAAAAGAAAACAGGATTACAGGAACATCAAGATGACTCGAGGAGTGCGTCTGATGAAGAACAATAGTAAAACGTGAGAGAAACGTCTGAAAAGAGTTTATATATTATATTTTATTTATTTTTATTTAACATTCACTAACGTTCTGTGAAGGTTGTCTAAATGTTAGCTTATAACGTTTCCAAAAGAATGTTCTAGTAACATTGTAATAAAAGTTCATTAAAAACGTCATCTAAGCAACATTCTTAGAACATTCCAAGAACATTTTTGGTGAGTGATGAATGTTCTAAAATGTTTTAATAACCTTGAGAGAACGTGCATGGGATATTAACTGCAAATTAATACTAATGTTTGTACAACGTTATCAGTAACGTTCGCTGAACGTTATTGTACCATAAAGCAGCTTGATGTTTGCTGATAGTTTTGCTCTGAAGAGTCCTTCATCAATTACTCCCAACACCGAAGAGAACCAATGGTCGAACTCCTCAGGATATGAGGGCCGGCGTTTTAGATATTCCAATCCAATTCTGCTCTCAAAACAAACGAAAGCTTGATTCCCTTTCATCGAACACAGGGCATCACTCTGATAAACACCAATAATAGCACGGTTTACCCAACACAATAGCGTCGGTTTGTTTGTGTGAGCAGTCTTCTGTGTTGGCAGTCGCTTCAGTCCTCAGCTTCTATTCCTCGGTGGCTTCCAGCAGCTTACCGTTTTATCCTCCGGAGACCTCCTCCAGGTCCCACTATAAATAGACCAATTAGAAGTGTTTTTCTAAGCCGGGATGTGCGCCTTCCTTGCACAGCCCACTCACCCAGCAGAGAGGGGTCATTAGCAGGGCTGTCACCAGCAGCAGGGGGACCGGCTCACCTGGGCTGCTCAAGGACCTTCCAATCCAATCATTTTCAATGAATTACTGCAAGTTGCAAGACTGAGCGCGGATTGCCTATTAATTTCTTTCAAACTGCCTGTAATAGATACCCCCACCCCCCCCCACCCCCCTGGCGCAGTGAATTAATTTAGCCCGCGCCGGGGAGGGGTGGGGGGGGCTCTCTCCCCAAGACGATATTACTTAACGCAGAAGTCTGCCTCTTCCTCCCCCGCCCCTCTCCGCTGCCGCAGGACATCACAGAAGATATGCTCTCACCCGGTTTGTTTGCGCGTCCGCTTAATTGACTGCGCTTGATTGCTCCTGTTAAATCACAGAGAAGCTGTGAAGGCACTCGCCGCCCGTTTTTTAGGACGAGCGATATCGCTTCTATTTGAATAGCTATTCCCAGCGGGAGCGCCGAAATCATCCCAATTCCCCCGGCTCCCATAACGCTTGGCAGCTTTTTGATGGTTCCATTGTGCAGAGCTTCCTGGGTGCTGCGGAGCTCGCTCGCCGCGGTTCTGAAGCGTCAGACAGCCGTGCAGCGTAGCCCCAGAGCCGCAGGGCTGGCTGTCAAAAGCGGCGGCTCGTCTGGGATTACTCCAGATTGGAGCTCATTAGCGTCCCGCGGAGAATCTCACACTAAATGCTATCAAGCAGCTATTTTAGGCCCTGTTCACACATACACGGTTATTTTGTAACCGTGCTTTCTTAACATGGTTACAGGGTGCGTCCACCTATAACCGGAGCAGCGTTTTAACTGTAACCATGTTAGTTTGAAAAGGCCAGCCAAAGTGATTTTTTTTAAGGAAACGCTACTGATTCGTTTCCGTGTGGACAGGATAACTGAGCAAATTCTGGTTCAGTTTGAAGGAGTTATATGAGCTCTTTATCTCATGCAGCAGCATTTTCTCAGCACTCCATATTGTTAATGAGGACGAAGCGAGGGTTATCGCTAAAGCAGATCTTCTGAGATGTTCAGAACTACACAAGCACACAACGTATTTCATAACGTGTTTAATCACAGAACAGATGCGTCAAACCACAACAATGTGTGTGCTGTTGCTCCAGACACGTTCACTTCGTACAAACACAAAAAGCTCCTATATTGAACAGGAACCCTTTGAGCCTCAGATAAAAGAGGAAGTTCTGAAAGAACTTCAAGTTGTTGGTAAAGATTGGGGAGATATGTTCTCATTTATAAAATATATTATTCTTATCTTTGAGCTGCTTTTCACAACCATTAAAAGAAAGCGCTGAAGTCTGAAAAGTCTCAGCGTGGAGCCGTAAGAAGATTCTGATTGGTTGATTTAACCTCAATGGGGGAAGAGTCTGCTGCCCTCTACTGGATAGACAACTCTCTGCAACGTTTTAGAGCGTTTACCCGGTTTCGTGTGGATGCGTTTTTTTTCTACTTGAGCTTGTGGGAACCCGATTGATTTTGTAAAGGGGGGTAACTGAGAAGGAGCTTCTTCCCGCTGGCGATAAGGTCTTGTGATCAGTGCACCACACAGTGCTGATGCATTTTGCACATCCACACGTTCTTCACTTACTCTGGACATTCTGGACATTCACTGACACTAGTGGTCACTGAACACCTACACACTTATGGACATTATGCACATTAAATATGTACAAAAGTCACTTAACACGTCATTTTATTGTGTATTTGCACTCCCCTGGACATTTCAATCTTTGTAATCACTCCATTCCTCATTCCTACAATTCTATATATTCTATATTTAAAAATCTATTTTTTTATTGTACAGCTAGGTTTTTCTTGTTTCTTTCTTGTTATGTCTTTCTTATTGATTATATTGTGCATCTTGCATATACAGAGATTTTATTCTTTCTTAGTTAAATTTATATATATATAGTTCTTCTCTCCTTTACTGAACACTGGCTGAAGCAAGTGTTATATCAACACTTCTGTTGTCAAATGTTGACACCTCTGGCTGTGTGAGTTATTTTAACACTTTCGAGTTCAAGTTAGCACAACAATAACTCTCAAAGTGTTAATTCAATTTCTGTAGTGGAAATCAAATCCTGAAAATGTTAATCCAACACACCTGGTGTTACTTAAACTCTCAAACTGTTAATTAGCTCATAGTCTTAATTCAACTCATTTAGTGTTAATCAAGCTCTTGGTGATAAACCAACTCTTGTAGTGTTTATCCAACTCTCATAGTGTTAATCCACCTCTCATGGTGTTAATTCAACATGTATGGTGTTAATCAAACTCTCAGTGATAATTCAACTCTTAGAGTGGTAATCCAACTCTCATAGTTTTAAAGAAACTACTAAATTGTTAATTCAACACCCGTAGAGGTAATCAAACTCTCAAAGTGTAAATCCAACTCGTGTAGTGTTAATCAAGTTCTCGGTGTTAATTCAACTCTCGTAGTATTATTCCAATTCTCGTAGGGTTAATCCAACATGCATGGTGTTACTTAAACTGTTAATCCAATTTTCATAGTCTTAATACAACTCATTTAGTGTTAATCAAGCCCTCGGTGTTAATTCAACTCTTGTTGTGTTAATCAAACTCTAAAAGTGTTAATCCAACTCTTGTATTGTTAATTAAACTCTCAAACTGTTTATCCAATATGCATGGTGTTAATTAAACTCTCAAAATGTTAATCCAACTTTTATAGTGGTAATCCAACTCGTGTAGTGTTAATCAAGCTCTCAAAGTGTTAATACAACTCTTGTGGTGTTAATAAAACTCTCAAAGTGTTAATCAAATTTTCATAGTGTTAAAAAATCTCTGAAACTGTTAATTCAACTTGTGTAGTGTTAATCAAGCGCTTGCCGTTAATCCAACTCTCGTAGTGGTTATCAAATTCTCAAAGTGTTAACCAAACTCTCATAGAGTTAATCCAACACGCATGGTGTTAATGAAATTCTCAAACTGTTAATCCAACTCGTGTAGTGTTAATCAAGCTCTCGGCATTAATCCAACTCTCGTAGTGGTTATCAAACTCTCAAGGTGTTAATTCAACTCTCGTAGTGGTAATTAAATTCTCAAGGTGTTAATCCAAGTCTCAAACTGTTAATACAATTCTCCAAGTGGTAATCCAACTCTAAAAATGTAAATCCAACAACCATGGTTTTAATTAAACTCTCAAACTGTTAATTTAACTTTCATAGTTTTAATCCAACTCTTAAAGTGTTAATCCAACACAAATAGTATTAATCAAACTCTCATAGTGTTAATCCAACTCTTGTAGTGCTAATTAAACTCTCAAAGTGTTAATCCAACTCTCGTAATGTTAATAAAACTCTCAAAGTGTTAATCCTACTCTCATAGTGTTAATCCAACATGCGTGGTGTTAATTAAACTCTCAAACTGTTAATCCAACTTTCATAGTCTTAATCCAACTCGTTTAGTGTTAATTTAACTCTTGCCGTTAATCCAACTCTCGTGGTGTTAATCGAACTCTCACAGTGTTAATTCAACATGCATGGTGTTAAATAAACTCTCATATGGTTAATGCAACTTTCATAGTGTTAATCCAACTCGTGTAGTGTTAATCAAGCTCTCGTTGTTAATCCAACTCTCATAGTGTTAATCAAACTCTCAAATTGTCAATTCAACTCTTGTGGTGTTAATAAAACTCTCATAGTGGTAATCAAACGCTTAAGGTGTTAATTCAACTCCCGTAGTGGTAATTAAACTCTGAAACTGTTAATCCAACTGTCATAATGTTAATCCAACTCTTGTAGTGTTAATCAAGCTCTCTGTGTTAATCCGACTCTAGTATTAATAATCAAACTCTCAAGGTGTTAATTAAACTCTCATGATGTTGATCCAAATCTTGTTGTGTTATGTAAGATATCAGTGTTAATCCAACTCTCACTGTGGTAATCAAACTTGCAAAGTGTTAATCCAACTTTTGTGTTGTTGATCCACCTTTCATAATGTTAACGTGACTCTTGTAATGTCAATTAATATATCAGTGTTAATCAAACTCTCGTAGTGTTATTCAAACTTTAGTAGTGTTAATTAAACACTTGTAGTGTTGAATAAACTCTTAGTGTTAATGCAACCTTCATAGTGTTAATCTACCTCTTGTAGTATTAATACAACCCTCATAGTGTTAATTAAACTGTCAGTGTTAATCCAACTCTCAACATGTTAATCCAACTGTTGTAGTGTTAATTGAACTTTCATAGTGTTAATTATACTCTCAGTGTAAATTTAACTCTTGTGGCGTTATTTAAAATATCACAGTGTTGCTTTTAACAATTTTGGCAGTGTTTATACAGGTCCAACATTTGACATTAGTGATGATTTAACACTTCAGCTGTGTGTGTAGCCTCTCGTGAATCTTTTTAGTGATGTTTACAGAATGCAGAAAACCCCCAAAAAATTATGAAACATCAGAAATTCCATTAAAATGCTCTCTTTTTTGTACTGTTAAACTACAGAATATATAGAATTATATATTATATATATTATATAGAACCCTCATCCTGACTTACCACAGCTCTTCCCTCTCTGTGGATGAACCTGAAGGCAGAAGCTCTCTATGTTTTATTATCGTCTCTTCTGATCTAATACAGCGGCCCCCCGGCAGCGGATTGGCTTTCTCTCTCGCTAACAGCTCCTGTTTCAGCCCTCGTTCTCTGTCTCCAGCCTTGATCAGGTAACATCCCGCAGCTCTCCGAACGGCGCTCCAGCCGTGGATCAATGCTCGCTGCGGAGCTCTAATGAGTGACCCCGGGGGTAGCCCCTCATTAGCCGGGGCGGGTGATTAGCAGTAATTAAGAACACTAGCAGCACGCTCCTCTGGCGGCTGAGATTGGAAGCTTTCAGAGGAAAGCGGATGTCGTCTCATTAAGAGCATGAATGACAGAGGCCCGGGAGCCGGTGACCCTGCTGCCGGGCCTCACGCTCCCCGTTAAACGAGGAATCTAATATGGAGATTCAGAAATTACAGACAGGGCCGGAGATGAATTATTCAGTCAAGACTACTGATTAATTAATCATCAAGCACCTCTCTGCTGGGGTTTATCAGAGAGCCGCGCTCGGACTGTTTGCATTCAGCTGGATCTCTTTAAAGCGCTGGCAGTAATTCTCAATCAGCAAGAGACCAGAGTCATAAACACCGAAGAGATGAGCTCTGAGCCTCAAATGTATCCTGCTTTAAACCTCTCAAACTTTGTGGATTTATTTATCAGTGTCCCTGCCGTGTGACACCTGTATGCCGGTTAGGATTTGTTTGAGCACCAAAACTCATGAAAGCATCTCTCACTGGCCTGACCAAGCGTCACTCTCCTTTTGATGCACAACAGAAAGTGACTGAACGGCAGTTCCTCGAGCAGCCTCTAGAGGCAGACTCCAGAAGTGAGCAAGTTCTCATTCACTCCCATGGTAAAACTGTAAGAAAAATGTTTCCACCCCTGGCTCCACAAGTTTTGTTGATTCAGATCCTTCTCTTTCTCTCATCTTTTTTCTCTCTCTCCCTTCTCCATTTCTTCTCTCCTTTCTCTTTTTCTCCCTCTCTAACTTCTCTTTTTCCCTCCCTCTCTTTCTTTTCTGCTCTATCCCTTCTTTTTCTCTTCTTCTGTCTCTTCCCTTTCTTTCGTTCTTTCTTTCTTTCTTTCCCTTCTCTTTCTCCTCCTCTCTCTACTTTCTCTTTTTCTCTCCCTTTTCTTTAGCTGTCTTCTTTTCTTTTCTCTCCTTTCTCTTTGTCTACCTTCTCTTTCTATTCTTCTGTCTCTTCCCTTGCTTTCTTTCTCTCCCCCCTCTCTGTTCTCTTTGTCCCTCATCTTTCTTTCTCTCTCTATGTTCTCTCACTCTCTTCCTTTTCATTTTCTCTTCCATTTCTCTATTGCCCTCTCAATATTTTCTTCCCTCTCACTCTATTTCTTATCGCCCTCTACTTTTTCCTCACTCTCTATCCTCACTCTCTCTCTCTCTCTCTCTCTCTCTCTCTCAATCTCTGTCCTTGTGAGCATTTCTACCATGTTCCAGCTCTGATTTGCCACAGATAACACAGAGCACAGAGTGCTACACTTTCCTTGTTTAGAAGACTAATTTAGGTTTTCCTTACAGGAAGCGATATTAAAGCAAAGCATTTCTGACTAACCCAAAACTAAGCATTTCCTTTCTGAAGATTTAGAGAAAACTTCACTTTGGAAATGAACAGAATTTGTTTGCATATGGTTGGAAAAAGATCCCAGATAAGAGGAAGTATAAAGGACCCAAAATGGAACCCTGAGGGACAGCTTAAATTAGTGCTGTTGATGTGAACGGCGATTGACAAGAGTGAAAGCAGAGTTCAGAAATTATCATTTAAAAAAAAAAGTAAAACTGTGAAAGCTTGTTTCCTGAAGCCACCGAGGTGCTCTGAAAGTGTGGGAGCTGGAGAAGATGTCAAGCCTCGGTGAGTTATAGGGATGAGGTCTTTAGCATCAGAAAACATCCACCCAGCAACTGCATAGCAATGCTCCAAACACTCTCAAACGTTCGCTGCGGATCATCAAAGAGCGCTGTCTTCTCCTTAGAAGCACAGATCCCATCACTGGGATTTTCATGACGAACTTTCCTCTCTCCATCTTCTTCTCCAGTGCCTCAAAACTCTTAGAATACGAGGAGCCGAACGCCCTGTTTTTTTTCCAGGACCAGCACATGCAAGCTTTTTCCTCTGGAATGGAAGAGCGGGGAGCTGCAGAGGGGCTCGGGTTACAGCCAGGGCTGCTGCAGGAGTTAGCGACTGCCTGGCAGAGGGACACGGCAGGAGGCCATCACTCGCTGTGACGGGGAGGAACGCTCAGTGGGCCATCAGCACAGCCACACAGCTGCTTTTTTCAGTCCATCACAGACCCCTCCTCCCCCTCCCCCCAGCTCCTGACACGCTGAGGCCTTCTCTGGAAGACAAGGAGAGGTCAGCCAGCAGCTAGAGGTGGGGGGCTTTGAGGAATTGGAGGGAAAGTGGCGAGAAGAAAAAGCTGTATTGATGTTTCCAGCCTCGAATCCCCAGCCGTGTTAAGTCATACATACGGCAGCCGACCAAGAGCCACAAGTCAAGCTTGCAGGGGGATGGGGGTCCAGCAATCCCACATCCATATGGTCTGGATCATGAGCGGGGCTCCACCGGAGGGTCGTGGCCCAAAAACGGCTCGGAGAGGGTCATGGAGAGCAGAAGCATGTTTCATGCTGAAATACCTGCAACGCTAGCCAGATGGAAGTTCTCGGTTCACTCTCACATCAGTTCAATCCGAACCGCTTGAGCTGCAGAAGCATCATCAGAACGTCTTTCACATGCACTCCTGGATCGATGCTCCATCCTTCATGAGGAGACCTCTGGGGCAAACCGTGGTGCTAGCTCACTCTGTGTCTGTCCTATTGCCTAGATTTTATCGATAACATTTAGGTTCCCGTTAAGAATCCTGACCCTAAAGCTGAGCTTTTCCAACGAAGAGCAAGAGAAAAACGTTCTCAATCACATATCATTCAGTCAGGAACGCATTGCCCTCCTCCTCCCCTCATCCTGCTCTTCTTTTCCTCCTCCATCTTCCCTCCTCCTCTTCTTCTCCCCCACTCCTCCTCCCCTCCTTCTCCTCACCTTCCCTCCTCCTCTACACTTCTCTTACTCCTCCCCTTCTCTCCTTTTCTTCTTCTCCTCTCCTCTCCTCCTCTCCTCCGCCTCCTCTTATAAAGCCTTTGGAACCCATCTAACCCATTAGAGGTGATAGAGGCGTTCAGCGCATGTAAATGTCTCCGGAGCTCACGGGGGCCACACAGGAGCCGCTCGCCGGCAAGAGGAATCCATGAGGAACACATCCCCCTCGCCTTAAGAAAACACTCTTTTCAGGCAGCCTGCTCTCGGATGAGCTCTCTCTCAAAAAGATAGCGAGATCTTTGTTTATTGCTATTGTTGTGGCTACGGGGGAGGGGCGCTGAGATCCACCGGCTCAGCCCAGCTCTTTAAGCGAGCATTGTGAAGGCTGACCTATGAAACATTCAGAGAGAGAGCCACTGGCCCTTCGCTGCCGGGCTCTCGGGGGACTGCCGGACTGTGGAAGACACTGTCATTTGCACACCAATGCTGAATCCCTTTCTTGAAGCCAAGCTGGGGTAAGACACCCCCTCCTCTCAAGTCCCTCCACGGTGCTCGCCTGAGAGCCACATGAATAGGAGAACCTGCTCTGGGACTGAATGAATGCGCAGACTGTCAGAGCTCTCAAAGGCCTGTGTTTCAGAGCCACTCGTGGTGCATATTAACACGTGTGTGAGGAGCGAACCATGTGGAGGCCGTGCAGCAGGCACAGACGATCGCAGAGGAGCCGGGCCGAGCAGCTGCCGGAATCAAGAGCTGCTTCTGTCCACCAAAGACAGATCAGATCTCCAGGAAAAGAGGTCCACGCATGACCACAGAACGTCTGGAGTCCATCGAACTCAACTCAACTTACTTAAATAATCTAAAACTATAAACAAGCTCGAACAATTGAATAATATAAAATATTTCAATTAAGATTGTAGCTAAGCTAACCATGTAGCTAAAGAAATCAAACATATAGAATAGAATGAACTTTAAACAATTTAACATGTAATTAAAGATTTTACATAATTAACCTAGTCATAGTTAATAAACAAATCAAAACAAATTGTAAACAATTAAAAATACAACAAATAAAAAATAATTATGCAACTATTTGAATTATTAAATAAATATGTTTTTTATGTATTAGTGCTTTCGGCCGATTACATTTTTTTGACTAATTAATCACAGCAATTTTTTTAATTAATCATGATTAATTGCAATTACAAGACTGTAAAATGTTATTAATTAATATAAACTGAAGACAAACAAACTATTTAAATTCAAAATTATTAGTGTTCTTATATATAAATAATATATATATATATATAGAACGCACAAAAAAAACACTAAAGGTAAAAAATAAATCTATCCTAATACTCAGTGCGAATTTACATGCGTGAACACACCTCGATCGGAATAGCACGGGTGCCGACGGCACATCGCACATCTGTCCGAGCGATTGGTGCGAACGAACAAGAGTTCATCTCAGAGAACAACCAATGAGAGCTGGCTGTTTTGATGACACGAATGGGACATAAATGAGCGGCTAGATGACGCTCAATACACAATCTTGATTCAATCTCACAACAGAAAATAGCACTTAAGAACTACCAGATGAACAGCTGAGGACGAGACCGCCAAACAGGAGAATATGAAAATCCAGAAGCTGGTGTTGCTGCTGTTCGACCATCAAGAGTTGTTTAATAAAGCCCTCAAAGATGATAAAGCAGCCGGCGCGTGACTGTTGCCCCTCAGTAATGGAAAGTTTCGTTCATCTTCGTGCTTCGTTCTTTTGCCTCTTCTTCATTTTTGAAAAAAAAGATTCATTTGAACGATTCATTTGGATCATTGATATCGGGTAAAAAACTGATCTAATTGCAAAACGTTACGACAAAGACCCAAACATAGAGCAAAAAACACTACTCTGAGTAAATAAACAAGCTTATCGGATTATTAACAGTGTAATCCGCACTTCCACCAAATTATTACTAAAGAGTCAGATTTGTTCTTTTCATGAAAAACATATCAATACCCATGAGCGCCAACCAATGGCAAGGAGTGGCACTGCATCCACTTTTAAAATCAGCTTGTGAAATGTGCCCCGCAGAGAAGCTAAGTTAAGTTAGTTTGTTTAAATAATAAAATACAACAAATAAAATGAAAGATATTACATTTAAATTTTGAATTCAGTTTAAAGAACAAAATAAAACAAAATGATTTGAATGACATTACCAATTAATTAAATTATATAATGAAATCCAATAGCAGATCAACAGCACAAAACAGTTTTGAACCGTCTCCAGAACTCGAGCGTCTGAGGAACCGCAGCGCTGGTTTCTGAAGCAGCACATGAAGCTCTCTGGAGAAGAGAGAGCAGTTAAATCAGAGTCTCTAAACGGGAAAGATTCTCGCTGCAGCTCCCGAACGCTGGAAAAACAAGAGCAAGAATGTCTGGCGCCAGCCAAAGAAAACGCACCTTCGGCCCGACTGCATCAGGACATTTCTCAGACGGCGTTTCCTGTTGAGAGTCCGTCTCCGAGACGCTGCGTCACTCCTGGGACTCGAGGAGAGAAGCTCGAATGAGAGAGTATCTTCTCTTTACTCCTGTGTTCAGGGGACAACGAGAACCCTCCTGCAGCTCCTCAGAAGAGGCTCTGGAGGTCCCATAGCTCCTCTAACCCATCAATGTGATCGCCGGGGGCCATAGGCAGACACCGGGCCCTGAGAAACCTGGGTCAGGGCATACGCACACAAACAAAACAATAGCTGCAGAATAAGAGCCGTCGCTACTTTTACAACCACTTTTTCCTTCCTGAGTTTATTAAAAACTCTCGTCTCACACACAAACACTGCTCCAGCGCTCGGAAACCTTCAGCACTAGCTCGAACGAGGACCTCAAACTTCTAACAGCATCCAGACCAGCGTAACACAGCTCCCTCTCTCTTCTGTGCCGCGTTAAAAACGATAAAATCTCTGCCAGATCCTGGTCATGTTTGGCCCACATACGTTATCCAGCGGCAGATGAATGCCACGCTTGGGCCAGAACGTTCAACTTTGCTTTTCCAGAACAGGGGAGAAGAACTGCTGTTCAGATACCGGAAAAGTGCAGAGACCGGTGCTAAGCCTGTGCTCGGGTCCAACCAAATCCTTTCTTCCATGAAAGAAGGGTGTCAGATTAAAACATGTGTGCTGGGAACCAGACTCAGATGCATCGTCCTTCAGAGAACTGTGTCTCGAATTATCTCCAGAAGTATAGGACTTGTTCAGAGTGCCTGATGCACCGCTTGATAATAATCACAAGAGAAACAGTCTATCCGGTCCAGCGCTGGCCCTTAATGCCAAAGCACGGCAACGACGTACTTACACCACTGGATTAAACGTGGATTCACAACTGCAGAGCATCACATCTCATATCTGCTCCCTCTCTTCTGTGCCGTGCTGAACACTCTAGAAAATCTCAGCCAGATCCGGACCGTGTTTTGCTCATCTACGGTATCCAGTGCCAGATGAATACCATACTTGGGCCAAAACCGTATGAAAACCATCCAACTTTCCTCTAGTTTTCAAGAGCTGAACTGAACTCTCCCATCTGAGTCTTCTGAAAGAGGATCTGCCCAGAAGAAAAACATCTGCTCCCCCCTGTCTTTAACAAAAACAACAAATCAAATTTTCATTTCAGCTGTTTTTTCAAAATGGTTTTAAAAAATGTAGGTTTTTTTTGTGTGTTTTTTTTTACCCTGCCAAGTGAGGTCCTGACCTTTTGAGGCAATCGTACTTATCCAAGACGGAGCATTTTAAATGGATTCCAGAAATAAGATGTATATTTCAGTTCTTTTACAGTTTTTTACAATTGCTAAGACAGTTTTTTTCAATACCTTTAACAAGTTTGGTTAACTCTTAACACATCGACTCAGTTAAAACACACAATTGACAAAACAGTTAATTTCATTCTCAAAATCTCTCATTGTAAACAAAACTCCAAAACTCATTTTCAAAATACAATGACACAGTTTTCAAAACACTAACACATGTTTTCTACAGCAACATTTAATCAATCATAACACATTGAGAATGAACTTTGTTTTAAAATGACATAGTTTTGATGTTGGTGGAGCTCGAGTGTAAAAGAAGTTCAAGCATTTTGAAATTTGTGTTAACTGAATGTGTTTTGTATCAAAGCAACAAAAAATGTGTTAATTGTAGAGCCTACCTCGACTGATGTTCTGCTAATTGTGTCAAGAGTTTAGGAAAGTTGTTAAATGTATTGAAAAAACTGTCTTAGCAATTGTGAAAAACTGTAATACTTAATATAACCAAAAGGAAATGAATGTATTCCAGTCTTTCAGCATAAAAAGACTCAAGTCAAGATAGATAGCTAACTGTTTTACACTGAAATCCTCTTGTGAAAGTGAAGAGGGGCTAAAAAGTTGTTTTAGTGTATCTTGACGCATGTGGCTTCATTTCTAATACTGTTCTCTCTTGGAGAGGCGGTCGACACTCAGAGTTCACTCTGAGTGCGTCACATTCAGCCATTTTCCTCCAGTTTAACTTTCCTTAAAGAAAAATGCATCTATGTTTATGGAGGCGCACACACACACACACACCAAAATATTTCTATCTATTCTTTTTTTCTCTCTTTTCTCGTTTTTTTTTTACAAAAACAACATGCAAAATTCTCATTTCGAGTCCTTTTTGAAAACGACTTAAGAAACATGCCCTTTCCTTTTTTATTACCCCTGCCAAGAGAGGTCCTGACCTTTTGAGCCAATCGTGCCTATCCAAGAGTTTTCGTTTTTGAACGGACACCAGAAACAGAGAATAACAAACACTCGCCATTCAGACAGGTATTTCGTTTTTTTAATGCTTAATATAACCATCAGTATTCATTTCTAAGACTGTCCTCTTTTGGATACAGACGACACTCGGAGTCCACTCTGAGATAGAACAGTCACGTTCAGCCATTTCCTTCAGTTTAACTTTCCTTAAAAACATTCTCTCGCAGTTGCTCGTACAGCAGTCCTCTAAAATACTGCTGATCATGCATGTTTATGGAGGTTTACACACACACTGCAGCAGACAGACTGAGAAGGGTCCAGGAGAGACTCTGCTCGGTCCCCTCGCCTGCCTTCTCCCTCGGCTGAAAGTATTTTCCCACTGTTTAAGATTAGTTCAGTCAACACAGCATTTCTCAAGCGGCCCTAATCACACAGAAAGGATCTAATCGTACAGAAAACAATCTCCGAGAGCATCCTAATTTAGCTCTCTCCCAGCAGAACACAAACAGAAGGCATGATTTACGTCAGGTTTATTGTTAATAGATCACTTTATACAGGTTATTTACAAGAAGAGACACACGCTGACGTGGAGCTCTGCGGTGAACACAATCGTGAGAGAAACCCAGAAGAGGTAGAACGAGGAAACGGAGAGGTGTCGAGGAACACGATCGCTCCTCTCCCAGAAAAAAGAACTGCGTTTTCTTTAAAGGAAAGGTTTTTGTGAGCCAGCATTGTCCGGCTTGAATAGCCTGCCAGCTCTGACTAAACACATTGAGCCGCGGCTGCTTCGGGCTCTCAGAGGAGCCGGAGGAGAGGGAAACCCCGAGCGCGGCACAGTTTCGGCTGAAACAATGGCATTCCGAAGCCGGGCCGCCGGGTCACAGAGGGATGTGCTCAGGGTGAATATCACATTTCTAAAAACACTACGCGACCCCGAGGGCCTTCCACAGTCTGAGGGGCGACAGCCGGCTGACCTCCGGCAGGGCTCTGGCTCCCCCGACACATGGGGGATGAGGTACGGGGGCTCAGTGGTGCAGAGCGATAACGGATTAAAAACATCACGACAAGCTCGAGAACAAAATACTTCTATTAGAGAGTCTTTGGAAAGCAATTAAAGAAATAAAAAAGATGAGGCAGAACACAGACGGAAACCGTTCTCCTCAACTGAACTTTTTATTCATCTTTTGTTTTTTGACACATTTGAAAATATATAAAAATGTAAAAACATGATGACAAAACTTGACAATCATTAAATTACAAAAAACAACAACACATAGTTGCTGTTTTGTTTCGCAACTATTTCTGTTTCATAGTTTGCTTTTGGAAACATTTAATCAGAAGAAGAAAAACAAGTAAAAAAAAACCAAAACTAAACTTTTGAAACATATATTTGACTTTGTTTTTTTTCTATTTCTGTCATGTTTTGTAAAATGTTAAAAACATAAATACAAAGAAGCAAAAATAAAAAAGTTTTGTTTCATGCGATTTTTTATTAATACCAATTCTTAATTAAAAAACACAAGCTAAGTCAGTTTTTACATGTGTTTTGACCACTTCTGACTCACTATTTAAATTTTTCATTTTAAATAATTTTTCCGTCACACTTTGAAAAATGTGAAAAACATTTAAAAATGTAAAAACACAACGACAAGCTAAAAAGAAAACAGAGAGTCTGCATTGTTTCGTACGTAACTTTTTTTCTTTGTTCAATTTTGAAAATGTTTAAAAAGTGCAAAATTATGCTGAAAAAGTTCAGAAACAAAACAATGTTTTTACATTTCAGCATTAGATTTGTTTTCTGTTTGATTTAGAATCTTCTGTTGTCTTTTACATTTTTGTGCGAAACTGTTTTGAACATTAAAAAAAGAAAAAAGAGCCCCAAAAAAAAGATGGATTCAAACTCATTAAAATTATATAAAAAAAACAGTACAAAGCTTACAACAAAATCTTAATAATTCTCTAAAAACTCGAGGCAGAATAAATCAAATCAAACACGTTAGCAAGTTTAAAATCTCAGAAAACACTTACAATTTTACTAATTATAGTGTTTTAAGCACTTCTTTTTTAACTTTTCAGAATTTTCTCACTTTTGGAATTTTTTTTAAAAAACATTTAAAAACACAACAAGCTCCAAAAACAGATCAGTTTCACCAGTATTTCACCAGTTCTTTCTTTTTTTTATTTTACATTTTTCAGGAAAAACTAAACAAATTGTAAAAAAACACAAAAAAGTCACAAACCAGTTTGTAAAAAAATACAACATTCAACTGAATAAAAGAAGACTACAAATGACAAAACAAAAATAAATTGGTTTAATTGCATTTGATATAAATTACTGTTGTGTTTGTTTTAGGGTTTAAATAAAAAGTTTGAAAACAAAAATAGAACTCAAAGAAAGCTCACAGAATAAAAAAACCCAGCCTAAAGTTAAGAGAGCTTTAGGAAACAAGAGAGTACGCCTGTGTTTATCCAGTCGTTGTTACTGTTATTTAAGCGTAACTTTTTGCTGACTGACTCGTTACTATGGTTTAGAATCTGGAAACAAAGCAAGAAAATGAAATAAATGTTACCTAACACGGCTATACATCAGAAAAAAACATTACAAAAGAAGAAATTGCTTTCCAGCTTGAAGCCCCCTTCCTGTTTTCAAGGTTTTTTGTGTTTTTGAGCCTCGAGTTTCAGTTAAAACGGTGCGTTTAATCTTCTGATGCTGCTTAAAGACTATGTGATGGAACTTTCTGACTCTTTTCTGACTGAAAAATGTGAAGCTTTTGTTGTTTTTGAGCTTGTCGGGTTGCTCTCAGAATCCTGCTGCACCTCTCAGCCTCCGTCCTGGAGCGACACACGGCTTGCTGTGATTGGAACGAGAGCGAGAGCTACAAACACAGAGCAGGACTCTCCTCACGGAGGTGATTCCAGCACTGACGGAGTCCGGCGGGCTTGTGTGTGTGTGTGTGTGTGTGTGTGTGTGTGTGTGTGTGTGTGTGTGTGTGTGTGCGTGCTCCTATTCTCTCATTGTTCCTCGAGCAGAAAAACCAAACACAGATCCGCCGCTCCCGCAGCAGCTCTGGAGGAGGTCCAGCCACATCTGGAGAAGAGAGGAGCAGCAGGGGCCCCAGGTTCAGGGACCCCGCGGGTGGCTCCTCCCCCGTCTCACAGCGAGGCTGCGCGCAGCACCTGCGGAGAGAAGCGACACATGTCAGTCATCCTGTTGCCATGGAAACACGGCACTCTAACGGCGGGAGACAGATGGCTTGCCGACTGGAGAGCTTCCCATGGAAATCAAGAAAGGAGAGGCTGCAGTCGGTGTCAGAAGAGCTTCAAATTAGTTTAAACCAAGCCCACGAAGAAAGAGTCCTGATTTTCAACTCGAGCGCTAGATCGAAGCATTCTGAGAGGCATGCCTCAGAGCACAGCCAGCGATCAGAGCTAAACATAGTTAACCCTTTCTAGTGGTGGAAATGGTTGTTGGTGGTTTGATCCCTGCTAGAGTCATTCTGCCATTGTGGCCCTGGCAAGGCACTTCACCCACATTGCCCTGTGTGGATGAGCGAGACTGGTGGGGTGTGTTTTTGGTGGATGTGTGTGACTGGTGGGGTGTGTTGGGTGGATGTGTGTGACTGGTGGGGGGTGTTTGGTGGATGAGTGAGACTGGTGGGGTGTGTTTTTGGTGGATGAGTGAGACTGGTGGGGTGTGTTTGGTGGATGTGTGAGACTGGTGGGGTGTGTTTTTGGTGGATGAGTGAGACTGGTGGAGGGTGTTTGGTGGATGAGTGAGACTGGTGGGGGGGTGTTTTTGGTGGATGAGTGAGACTGGTGGGGTGTGTTTGGTGGATGTGTGAGACTGGTGGGGTGTGTTTTTGGTGGATGAGTGAGACTGGTGGAGTGTGTTGGGTGGATGAGTGTGACTGGTGGAGTGTGTTTGGTGGATGTGTGTGACTGGTGGGGTGTGTTTTTTGGTGGATGAGTGAGACTGGTGGGGTGTGTTTGGTGGATGTGTGAGACTGGTGGGGTGTGTTTTTGGTGGATGAGTGAGACTGGTGGAGGGTGTTTGGTGGATGAGTGAGACTGGTGGAGGGTGTTTGGTGGATGTGTGAGACTGGTGGGGTGTGTTTTTGGTGGATGAGTGAGACTGGTGGAGGGTGTTTGGTGGATGAGTGAGACTGGTGGAGTGTGTTGGGTGGATGAGTGTGACTGGTGGAGTGTGTTTGGTGGATGTGTGTGACTGGTGGGGTGTGTTTTTGGTGGATGAGTGAGACTGGTGGGGTGTGTTTGGTGGATGTGTGAGACTGGTGGGGTGTGTTTTTGGTGGATGAGTGAGACTGGTGGAGGGTGTTTGGTGGATGAGTGAGACTGGTGGGGGGTGTTTGGTGGATGAGTGAGACTGGTGGGGGGTGTTTGGTGGATGAGTGAGACTCGTGGGATGTGTTTGGTGGATGTGTGTGACTGGTGGGGGGTGTTTGGTGGATGAGTGAGACTGGTGGGGGGTGTTTGGTGGATGAGTGAGACTGGTGGGGGGTGTTTAATGGATGAGTGTGACTGGTGGGGTGTGTTTGGTGGATGAGTGAGACTCGTGGGATGTGTTTGGTGGATGAGTGTGACTGGTGGAGTGTGTTTGGTGGATGTGTGTGACTGGTGGGGGGTGTTTGGTGGATGAGTGAGACTGGTGGGGGGTGTTTGGTGGATGAGTGAGACTGGTGGGGGGGTGTTTGGTGGATGAGTGAGACTGGTGGGGGGGTGTTTGGTGGATGAGTGAGACTCGTGGGGGGGTGTTTGGTGGATGTGTGTGACTGGTGGGGGGTGTTTGGTGGATGAGTGAGACTGGTGGGGGGGTGTTTGGTGGATGAGTGAGACTGGTGGGGGGTGTTTGGTGGATGAGTGAGCCTCGTGGGGTGTGTTTGGTGGATGTGTGTGACTGGTGGGGTGTGTTTGGTGGATGAGTGAGACTCGTGGGATGTGTTTGGTGGATGAGTGTGACTGGTGGAGGGTGTTTGGTGGATGTGTGTGACTGGTGGGGGGGTGTTTGGTGGATGTGTGTGACTGGTGGGGGGTGTTTGGTGGATGAGTGAGACTGGTGGGGGGTGTTTGGTGGATGAGTGAGACTGGTGGGATGTGTTTGGTGGATGTGTGTGACTGGTGGGGGGTGTTTGGTGGATGAGTGAGACTGGTGGGATGTGTTTGGTGGATGTGTGTGACTGGTGGGGGGTGTTTGGTGGATGAGTGAGACTGGTGGGGGGTGTTTGGTGGATGAGTGAGACTGGTGGGGGGTGTTTGGTGGATGAGTGAGACTGGTGGGGGGTGTTTGGTGGATGAGTGAGACTGGGTGGGGGGTGTTTGGTGGATGAGTGAGACTGGTGGGGGGGTGTTTGGTGGATGAGTGAGACTCGTGGGATGTGTTTGGTGGATGTGTGTGACTGGTGGGGGGGTGTTTGGTGGATGTGTGTGACTGGTGGGGGGTGTTTGGTGGATGTGTGTGACTGGTGGGGTGTGTTTGGGTGGATGTGTGTGACTGGTGGGGGGGTGTTTGGTGGATGAGTGAGACTGGTGGGATGTGTTTGGTGGATGTGTGTGACTGGGTGGGGGGTGTTTGGTGGATGAGTGAGACTGGTGGGGGGTGTTTGGGTGATGAGTGAGACTGGTGGGGGGGTGTTTGGTGGATGAGTGAGACTGGTGGGGGGTGTTTGGTGGATGAGTGAGACTGGTGGGGGGTGTTTTGGTGGATGAGTGAGACTGGTGGGGGGGTGTTTGGTGGATGAGTGAGACTCGTGGGATGTGTTTGGTGGATGAGTGGTGACTGGTGGAGGGTGTTTGGTGGATGTGTGTGACTGGTGGGGGGTGTTTGGTGGATGTGTGTGACTGGTGGGGTGTGTTTGGTGGATGAGTGAGACTGGTGGAGGGTGTTTGGTGGATGAGTGAGACTGGTGGGATGTGTTTGGGTGGATTGTGTGTGACTGGTGGGGGGGTGTTTGGTGGATGAGTGAGACTGGTGGGGGGTGTTTGGTGGATGAGTGAGACTGGTGGGGGGTGTTTGGTGATGAGTGAGACTAGGGTGGAGGGTGTTTGGGTGGATGAGTGAGACTGGTGGGATGGTGGTTTGGTGGATGTGTGTGACTGGTGGGGGGTGTTGGTGGATGAGTGAGACTGGTGGGGGGTGTTTGGTGGATGAGTGAGACTGGTGGGGTGTGTTTGGTGGATGAGTGAGGACTGGTGGGGGGTGTTGGTGGATGAGTGAGACTGGTGGTGGGGTGTTTGGTGGATGATGAGACTGGTGGGGGGTGGTTTGGTGGATGAGTGAGACTTGGTGGGGGGTGTTTGGTGGATGAGTGAGACTGGTGGGGGGTGGTTTGGTGGATGAGTGAGACTGGTGGGGGGTGTTTGGTGGATGATGAGACTCGTGGGATGTGTTTTGGTGGATGTGTGTGACTGGTGGGGGGTGTTTGTGGATGTGGTGTGAGCTGTGGGGGGGGTGTTTGGTGGATGTGTGTGACTGGTGGGGTGTGTTTGGTGGATGTGTGTGACTGGTGGGGTGTGTTTGGTGGATGAGTGAGACTGGTGGGATGTGTTTTGGTGGATGTGTGTGACTGGTGGGGGGGTGTTTGGTGGATGAGTGAGGACTGGTGGGGGGTGTTTGGTGGATGAGTGAGACTGGTGGGGGGTGTTTGGTGGATGAGTGAGACTGGTGGGGGGTGTTTGGTGGATGAGTGAGACTGGTGGGGGGTGTTTGGTGGATGAGTGAGACTGGTGGGGGGTGTTTGGTGGATGAGTGAGACTCGTGGGATGTGTTTGGTGGATGAGTGTGACTGGTGGAGGGTGTTTGGTGGATGTGTGTGACTGGTGGGGGGTGTTTGGTGGATGTGTGTGACTGGTGGGGTGTGTTTGGTGGATGAGTGAGACTGGTGGAGGGTGTTTGGTGGATGAGTGAGACTGGTGGGATGTGTTTGGTGGATGTGTGTGACTGGTGGGGGGTGTTTGGTGGATGAGTGAGACTGGTGGGGGGGTGTTTGGTGGATGAGTGAGACTGGTGGGGGGTGTTTGGTGGATGAGTGAGACTGGTGGAGGGTGTTTGGTGGATGAGTGAGACTGGTGGGATGTGTTTGGTGGATGTGTGTGACTGGTGGGGGGTGTTTTGGTGGATGAGTGAGACTGGTGGGGGGTGTTTGGTGGATGAGTGAGACTGGTGGGGTGTGTTTGGTGGATGAGTGAGACTGGTGGGGGGTGTTTGGTGGATGAGTGAGACTCGTGGGATGTGTTTGGTGGATGTGTGTGACTGGTGGGGTGTGTTTGGTGGATGAGTGAGACTCGTGGGATGTGTTTGGTGGATGAGTGTGACTGGTGGAGGGTGTTTGGGTGGATGTGTGTGACTGGTGGGGGGTGTTTGGTGGATGTGTGTGACTGGTGGGGTGTGTTTGGTGGATGAGTGAGACTCGTGGGATGTGTTTGGTGGATGAGTGTGACTGGTGGAGGGTGTTTGGTGGATGTGTGTGACTGGTGGAGGGTGTTTGGTGGATGAGTGAGACTGGTGGGATGTGTTTGG
Organism: Danionella dracula; assembly: GCA_900490495.1. Lineage (NCBI taxonomy): Eukaryota > Metazoa > Chordata > Actinopteri > Cypriniformes > Danionidae > Danionella > Danionella dracula. The sequence goes on from UELW01000156.1 coordinate 977,224, forward strand.
TGGATGAGTGTGACTGGTGGAGGGTGTTTGGTGGATGAGTGAGACTGGTGGGATGTGTTTGGTGGATGAGTGTGACTGGTGGAGGGTGTTTGGTGGATGAGTGAGACTGGTGGGATGTGTTTGGTGGATGAGTGTGACTGGTGGGGGTGTTTGGTGGATGAGTGAGACTGGTGGGATGTGTTTGGTGGATGAGTGTGACTGGTGGAGGGTGTTTGGTGGATGAGTGTGACTGGTGGAGTGTGTTTGGTGGATGAGTGAGACTGGTGGGGTGGTGTTTGGTGGATGTGTGTGACTGGTGGGGTGTGTTTGGTGGATGAGTGAGACTCGTGGGATGTGTTTGGTGGATGAGTGTGACTGGTGGAGGGGTGTTTGGTGGATGTGTGTGACTGGTGGGGGGGTGTTTGGTGGATGTGTGTGACTGGTGGGGGGTGTTTGGTGGATGAGTGAGACTGGTGGGGGGTGTTTGGTGGATGAGTGAGACTGGTGGGGGGGTGTTTGGTGGATGAGTGAGACTGGTGGGGGGTGTTTGGTGGATGAGTGAGACTCGTGGGATGTGTTTGGTGGATGAGTGTGACTGGTGGAGGGTGTTTGGTGGATGTGTGTGACTGGTGGGGTGTGTTTGGTGGATGAGTGAGACTGGTGGAGGTGTGTTTGGTGGATGAGTGAGACTGGTGGGATGTGTTTGGTGGATGTGTGTGACTGGTGGGGGGTGTTTGGTGGATGAGTGAGACTGGTGGGGGGTGTTTTGGGTGGATGAGTGAGACTGGTGGGGGGGTGTTTGGTGGATGAGTGAGACTGGTGGAGGGTGTTTGGTGGATGAGTGAGACTGGTGGGATGTGTTTGGTGGATGTGTGTGACTGGTGGGGGGTGTTTGGGTGGATGAGTGAGACTGGTGGGGGGTGTTTGGTGGATGAGTGAGACTGGTGGGGTGTGTTTGGTGGATGAGTGAGACTGGTGGGGGGTGTTGGTGGTATGAGTGAGACTCGTGGGATGTTGTTTGGTGGATGTGGTGACTGGTGGGGTGTGGTTTGGTGGATGAGTGAGACTCGTGGGATGTGTTTGGTGGATGAGTGTGACTGGTGGAGGGTGTTTGGTGGATGTGTGTGGACTGGTGGGGGGGGTTTGGTGGATGTTGTGTGACTGGTGGGTGTGTTTGGTGGATGAGTGAGACTCGTGGGATGTGTTTGGTGGATGAGTGTGACTGGTGGAGGGTGTTTGGTGGATGTGTGTGACTGGTGGAGGGTGTTTGGTGGATGAGTGAGACTCGTGGGATGTGTTTGGTGGATGAGTGTGACTGGTGGGGGGTGTTTGTGGATGAGTGAGACTGGTGGGATGGTGTTTGGTGGATGAGTGTGACTGGGGAGGGTGTTTGGTGGATGAGTGAGACTGGTGGGATGTGTTTGGTGGATGAGTGTGACTGGTGGGGGTGTTTGGTGGATGAGTGAGACTGGTGGGATGTGTTTGGTGGATGAGTGTGACTGGTGGAGGGTGTTTGGTGGATGAGTGTGACTGGTGGAGTGTGTTTGGTGGATGAGTGAGACTGGTGGGGTGTGTTTGGTGGATGAGTGAGACTGGTGGGATGTGTTGTGGTGGATGAGGGTGACCTGGTGGAGGGATGTTGGTGGATGAAGTGTGACTTGGTGGAGGGTGTTTGGTGGATGAGTGAGACTGGTGGGGGGGGTTTGGTGGAATGAGTGAGACTGGTGGGATGTGTTTGGTGGATGAGTGTGACCTGGTGGGGTAGTTTGGTGGATGAGTGTGACCTGGTGGGGGTGTTTGGGGTGGATGAGTGGAGGACTGGTGGGATGTTGTTTGGGGAGTGAGTGTTGACTGGTGGAGGTGTTGGTGGATGAGTGAGACTGGGGGGATGTGTTTGGTGGATGAGTGTGACTGGTGGTGGGGTGTTTGGTGGAATGAGAGTGGACTGGTGGAGGGTGTTTGGTGGATGAGTAGACTGGGGGATTGTGTTTGGTGGATGAGTGTGACTGGTGGAGGGTGTTTGGTGGATGAGTGAGACTGGTGGGATGGGTGTTTGGTGGATGAGTGTGACTGGTGGGGGTGTTTGGTGGATGTGAGTGACTGGTGGGGATGTGTTTGTGTGGATGAGTGTGACTGGTGGGGGGTGTTTGGTGGATGTGAGTGACTGGTGGAGTGTGTTTGGTGGATGAGTGTGACTGGTGGGGTGTGTTTTGGTGGATGTGAGTGACTGGTTGGGGGTGGTTGGTGGATGTGAGTGACTGGTGGGGGGTGTTTGGTGGATGTGTGTGACTGGTGGGGGGTGTTTGGTTGGATGTGTGTGACTGGTGGGGGGGTGTTTGGTGGATGTGAGTGACTGGTGGGGGGTGTTTGGTGGATGTGTGTGACTGGTGGGGGGTGTTTGGTGGATGAGTGTGACTGGTGGGGGGTGTTTGGTGGATGTGAGTGAATGGTGGGGGGTGTTTGGTGGATGTGAGTGGATGGTGGGGGGTGTTTGGTGGATGTGAGTGACTGGTGGGGGTGTTTGGTGGATGTGAGTGAGACTGGTGGAGTGTGTTTGGTGGATGAGTGAGACTGGTGGGGGGTGTTTGGTGGATGTGAGTGACTGGTGGAGTGTGTTTGGTGGATGAGTGAGACTGGTGGGGGGGTGTTTGGTGGATGTGAGTGAGACTGGTGGGATGTGTTTGGTGGATGTGAGTGACTGGTGGGGGGTGTTTGGTGGATGTGAGTGAGACTGGTGGAGTGTGTTTGGTGGATGAGTGAGACTGGTGGGGGGTGTTTGGTGGATGTGGGGGGTGTTTGGTGGTGGTCAGGAGGCTGTAGGCTCAGAGTAGCAGTCATGTTCTGTCAGGTTGCCCCAGAGCAGCTGAGGGCTACCAAGGTAGCTGATCACCACCAGAGTGTTAATGTAGAAAGAATGAATAATGCTCTGATAATTGTAAAGTGTGTGTCAGTGTCTAGAAAAGCGCTTTATAAATTGAAGGCATTTTTATTATCATTATTATTATTCTCCTGTTTTCCTGTCACTCCGCTGCACTGCTTGAACAAATCTACACGTTCATTCCCCCAGACCTGATAGCAGGTGTTCTTTAGGATAAAATCATTTCCCAGACTTTCAAACACTCTGAATGCTCTCCGAACAGCCGCAGAGCTTCTGATCCTCTCTCTCTCTTAATTCAGGAGTCAAACTAGGAGATCCTTAAACACTAATAAAAGCAGCTCTCAGAACAGATTTTATCAGTAAAGTTACCCCAGCGAGAGAAATTACCTGTTCAGTGATGTGTGAAGAGGAGGGTGAGAGCAGAGGTCCTAGCCATGACCTGTGAAGAGACGAAGAGGAGAGCTCAATACTCAATCAACATCAATACTTACATTTTATAATCAGATATTATATATATATATTAATATAATATTATATATTTGGGGTAGGTTGTTATCGGCATGGGATTTACACCGGCTCTGTGTCCGGGAGCATCACAGGAGCTGCTGAGGCACAGGACATAGTTGAACTCTCTTCAGGTTTATAATCAACGATAAACCATCTCAACATTTCCTGCCTTTACGGGTTTCGGATCATGTTTTCAGACTCATTCTAATACTTTAATCTCGGATGGTGTCGAAGAATGCCCAGTGGTTTCACAGGGGTTCAAAAGGTGTCAAACCATCTCAGAAGATTTCAAAGGATATCAGAAGATTTCAAATGATCTCAGAAGGTTTTAAAGGATCTCAGAAGGTTTCAAACTAACTCAGAAGATTTCAAATGATCTCAGAAGGTTTTAAAGGATCTCAGAGGGTTTCAAACTAACTCAGAAGATTTCAAAGGATCTCAGACGGTTTCAAATTATCTCAGAAGATTTCAAAGGATCTCAGAAGATTTTAAAGGATCTCAGAAGGTTTCAAACTAACTCAGAAGATTTCAAAGGATCTCAGAAGGTTTCAAACTAACTCAGAAGGCTTCAAACTAACTCAGAAGATTTCAAAGGATCTCAGAAGGTTTTAAACTAACTCAGAAGGTTTCAAACTAACTCAGAAGGTTTCAAAGGATCTCAGACGGTTTCAAATTATCTCAGAAGATTTCAAAGGATATCAGAATGTTTCAAACTAACTCAAAAGATTTCAAATTATCTCAGGTTTCAAACGATCTCAGAAGGTTTCAAACGATCTCAGAAGGTTTCAAAGTATCTCAGAAGGTTTCAAACTAACTCAGAAGATTTCAAAGGATCTCAGACGGTTTCAAAGGATCTCAGAAGGTTTTAAAGGATCTCAGAAGGTTTTAAAGGATCTCAGACGGTTTTAAAGGATCTCAGAAGGTTTCAAACTAACTCAGAAGATTTCAAAGGATATCAGAAGGTTTCAAACTAACTCAAAAGATTTCAAATTATCTCAGGTTTCAAACGATCTCAGAAGATTTCAAAGGATCTCAGACGGTTTCAAAGGATCTCAGAAGGTTTTAAAGGATCTCAGACGGTTTTAAAGGATCTCAGAAGGTTTCAAACTAACTCAGAAGATTTCAAAGGATATCAGAAGGTTTCAAACTAACTCAAAAGATTTCAAATTATCTCAGGTTTCAAAGGATCTCAGAAGGTTTTAAAGGATCTCAGAAGGTTTTAAAGGATCTCAGAAGGTTTTAAAGGATCTCAGAAGGTTTTAAAGGATCTCAGACGGTTTTAAAGGATCTCAGAAGGTTTCAAACTAACTCAGAAGGTTTCAAAGGATCTCAGACGATTTCAAATGATCTCAGAAGGTTTAAAAGGATCTCAGAAGGTTTCAAATTATCTCAGAAGGTTTCAAATTATCTCAGAAGGTTTCAAACTAACTCAGAAGGTTTCAAATTATCTTAGAAGGTTTCAAAGTATCTCACAGAAGGTTTCAAACTAACTCAGAAGATTTCAAAGGATCTCAGACGGTTTTAAAGGATCTCACAGAAGGTTTCAAACTAACTCAGAAGATTTCATCTCAGAAGATTTCAAAGGATATCAGAAGGTTTCAAACTAATTCAAAAGATTTCAAATTATCTCAGAAGATTTCAAACAATCTCATAAGGTTTCAAAGGATCTCAGACAGTTTCAAACAACCTCTTATGGTGGCAAAGGATCTCTGGAGATTTTGAACCATCTTAGAAGGTTAAAAGCGATCTTGGTTTCAAATGTTCTCACAAGGTTTCAAACTAACTTGGATGGTTACAAACATTATTGCATGGTTTAAAAGATCTCATTGGAATAAAAAAGCAGATAAAAAGCTTGAGATTGATTGTTAAATACAAACAATGCAATTTTAAAATCTGTATCAAACATTTGAAACCTCTTTTCTCTTCAACTGATATTATCCCGGACTCCTAAACTTGGAGTGCTTTAATTGGTGGTTAAAAAATAGTCCTGGTTCTGTTCCGTCTGTGTTTAATAAATCATGACTTTGTAAAATAGTCCCAGAGGTAACTCGTTCCCAAACAAAACAGGTTCATGTGAATGAAAAACTAAAATCAATGCAACATTTGAGCCTAGAAAGATCTCAACACTATGGTGAACGACGCCATAGTGGGACCATCAGTAGAAGATGAGTTTGATATAAAGCGATCAAAGACTGTCCCAGGGGTTATAACGTTCCTTGCAGGCCTCAGACAGGTCTGATGGAGCAGGCCCTCTCTGGAGCTGCGGTGATGAAGGTTTGAGCTCTAGTGTGCTCCTCATCTGCTCGTTACTCTAGTGCTGGGACAGCATCCATATCATTGTTCAGCGCCTACACCACGCTTCTGAAGCGCAGCCAGCAGAACTGCAGGGGACAGCGAGCGTGGAAACCGCCGGCTCTTTCACCTCAGCGTGTCCCTCGGGAGTCTGCTGTGATATGGTTTGAGTTTCCATTGACACATTAGAATGAAATTATTGCAACATATTCTAAAGAGAGCACAGGAGATTTATGAAAGAGCTTTTCACAGTACTGGAGGGCCTGAAGCAGTTTCACATAAGAGCCCCCTGCTCTCATTCTCCCTCCCTCCCTCTCTATTTGAAACAAGAATGGTTTCATTATCTTTGTTTAAGTGGAACATGAGCGGTTTGATCAGCTCTGCTGGGGTGGAGTACGAGCAATCAAACCGGTTTTATTAATGGAACAGAAGCAGTTTTAGTGACGTGAAATGACAGCTTTGTTGCAGTGGAACATGAACTGTATACTTAATGGAACGTCTGCAGTTTTAGCGTATTTGTTAATGGCTTGGTTAAAGAGCTTTTCACAGTACTGGAGGGCCTGAAGCAGTTTCACATAAAGGCCCCCTGCTCTTGCTCTCTCTCTCTCTCTCTCTCTCTCTATTTGAAACAAGAATGGTTTCATTATCTTTGTTTAAGTGGAACATGAACTGTATACTTAATGGAACGTCTGCAGTTTTAGCATATTTGTTAATGTCTTGGTTAAAGTGGAACATGAGCCATTTCATTAGTAGAATGGAAGCAGTTTTACTGACATTAAGTGTTTTATGGCTTGGTTGACGAACTGTTTCATTAATGCAATTGGAATCAGTGATTCCTTTATTGCAGTGGATTAAAGCTTCAAATCCAGCCAATATTTACAGATAAATGAATCGGTAGCACTTTAAAATAACCATTCACTAATATTTAATTGAGCACCAGTAAATTAGTACATTAATTAAAAGAATATTATAAAATCATTGTTTTGACGTTAAATCAGATTCTAAATATAGCTTTAAGTGCCTTATTATAGGTTTGTAAGTATCATTATAATATACATAACAATAATAACCCTTGAACTATTATTGAATAATAACTCATCTCTAGTCGCTGTATTTTATTCAGTTGTTTTTGTTTACAGGTTAAAAACCAAAGCAAAATAAAAATAATGTGTGTCAAATGAAAAGCTAAAATTATTTAAGTGATGCTTCAAATTATAAAGATTCAAAGTAAGACATTAGTCTTTTTTTTAATAAATTAGTATTGAAGTTCATATACATTTATGGTACTTTTACCATGAAAAGCTTTATCAAAGCATTTGGTAATTACTGATTAAAACAACAACAACAACGATATAAGGAGCTAAAAACTAATGATTTTTCAATTGCCCTTTACTTGGTGTTGCAGTTTAAAGAGTTAATGCTTTATTGAGGATCAGTTAATCTTATTTATTTAGAACAATGTGCTCTAAATATGCTAATAACCAATGAACAAACTATTAGAAAGCATCTTGTTATTCAGAGTTATAGGAACAGATCCTCAGAGTGAAAATAAATTATTTATTAACTCAATCCTGTTGTAACACGAGCACATTATATAGATTAAAAGTTCCATTTATAAACGTTTTAAACGGAAACAATGCTATAGAAACTATGAATTAGCTACCTGCATATGCTTAATGAACGATTAGCGGTGTGTGGTGCTGACAGAGCTCCAGAAGTTCTGCAGAAGAGTGGGATCTGGTAAAGGAAAGCGGTGGAGCTCGGACTGCAGAGCGCTCACAAGAGTTATTTTTGGAGGTATCTGACAGCAGCCAACATGCTTGATCTCCGCGCGTGGAGCACTCACTGTTTGCTGATGTTTCCTCACAGATATCAAGCGCTCCTCTCATCCTCTCTACTCAGATCTACCTGCGCTCTCTGAGACGCGTGCAGCACTGGCTCCCACGGGAGCAGAGCGGCGTCTCCTCTCGCCGTCTCTTCCAGCCTTTCAAGGTTCTCCTCAGAGCTGTCAGGAGCTGCTCATCCTGCATCCACCCTAAACTCTTCCTTGTTTCAGCAAACACTGTTAACTCTGATTGAAGAGCTGATTTCATGAAGCACACACTAACGATTAAAGAAGCGATGGAGAGCACAGCAGCTTGAGAGATTCAGAGAGAACGAGACAGAGGAGAGAGACGAGGGTTTTCGGCAGCAGCTCGTTTCAGCGTCAGGAGCTCACCCTGACCCGGCCGAGCAGCGCGGCGATGGAGATCTCAGAGGTGACGCATCTCACAGCAGTCGCTCTCTGAGGCTCTGGGTTAATCTCTGTTGCTGTAGCTGATGACACGCACACACACCTGCCCTCACTAGCTCTCCAGAGCAGAGGAGTAACCTCGCTGCTCCTCTGAGACCTGCACTGATACTACTCAAACGCTCTATATTTACTGGCACTCAGGGTCGTTTCTCAATCAAAACTAAAGCTTGTGCTCGGACCTTTATTTGTTTGCTAATAAAATGCGTGCGTGTCTGAGGAGAGCGGGTTGAATTTAGCTTTTAAATTGTGGCTCTGAAACATTTTTGACACTTAAAACAGATATTTTTTTGACATATCACAAAATGCCTCAGAAACTACAAGTTCATTTCTCACAGTTTAAGATAAAGCTCAGAATTGTTATTATAGTAAATTGCCTCTGGAAAAAAAAAATACTTTTGGGGCATTTTTAATAAATGACAATTGTTTCTTTTTTTTTGCATTTAAAGCAATTGTTCAAAATTTCTATTTTAAAATGCCTCACAAGTAAAACAAAATAGCTAAAAAATTTCATTTAAAAATGCAAAAATAAAAGTGCTTAAATTGTTTTTTAAAAACTGTGCTTTTTTATTACAAAATATGGTCAACCTTTTGAAAAGCTATCAATTTTAAAAAAGATCTCAAAATGAACAAAAAATTAAAAAATTTTGCATTTACAAAATCTTGTGAAAAAAAGTGCATAACTTCATATTGTTCATTTCGTCACAATTAAAAAATAACCTCAAAATATTTTTTTTTATTAAAAAAAGGCTCAAAGTGTAGAAAAACACATTGCTTGTGTATATTTTCCATTTAAAAACATGGTTCATATATATATACATATATATATATATTTTTTACTAAATATAGACACAAAATGTACATTTTGGAATTTTAAGGCTCACAATAAAAATAAAAATAGTTCTGCATTACTGCATTAAAAAAAGCTCTGAGTCGATATTGTTAATTTATTGAAATATAGGTGTAAAAAAAACAAACATTTACAGATAAGTTCTCTCGAAGCGTTAGGACAGCTCAAGAGAGAAATGGTGTCTACTGAACGTAAATAATTTTTATAACGTAAATAAATTTTTCTTTCTTATCTTGATATTGTGAAAGAAAGAATAATATTGAGGTTGGTGTTTTACTTCTCACTCTTTTCTTCACTTTTTTGCATTCAATTTGGACGGTTCCATATCTTTCAAGCATCCTGCTCTTCAATGCTATCGTATCAGAGCAAAAACCAGGCTTACGTCTACATTTAGTCCCCTGCTGCCATTGGACGAGAGGTTTTAAGAGGAGTTGTGAGAGGAGCGTATTCCTTTCAACGCTCTTTCTAAACATGATGGATAGATTTCTTATTCTCTCGCAAGCTTCCAGAGCAGAGAGCATCGCCGGCATAGACACCAGAGAAGAGTGCAAGAAGAACTGCTCTAGAACATCCCCTCCAGAACATCAGCTTCAGAGCATCCAGTCCAGAACATCAGCTACAGAACATCAGCTACGGAGCACCCGCTCCAGAGCATCAGCTCCAGAGCACCCGCTCCAGAGCACCCGCTCCGGAGCACCCGCTCCGGAGCATCAGCTCCGGAGCATCAGCTCCGGAGCACCCGCTCCGGAGCACCCGCTCCGGAGCACCCGCTCCGGAGCATCAGCTCCGGAGCACCCGCTCCGGATCATCCGCTCCGGAGCACCCGCTCCGGATCATCCGCTCCAGATCATCCGCTCCGGAGCACCCGCTCCGGAGCACCCGCTCCAGATCATCTGCTCCAGAGCACCAGCTCCAGTGCGCCAACTCCAGATCACCGGCTCCAGAGCACCAGCTCCAGATCACCGGCTCCAGATCACCGGCTCCAGATCATCGGCTCCAGAGCACCGGCTCCAGAGCACCGGCTCCAGAGCGCCGGCTCCAGAGCGCCGGCTCCAGAGCGCCGGCTCCAGAGCGCCGGCTCCAGAGCGCCGGCTCCAGAGCACCGGCTCCAGAGCACCGGCTCCAGAGCACCCGCTCCAGAGCACCCGCTCCAGAGCATCCGCTCCAGAGCACGAGCTCCAGAGCACGAGCTCCAGAGCACCGGCTCCAGAGCACCGGCTCCAGAGCATCGGCTCCAGAGCACCGGCTCCAGAGCATCAGCTCCAGAGCACCGGCTCCAGAGCATCGGCTCCAGAGCATCGGCTCCAGAGCATCCGCTCCAGAGCACCGGCTCCAGAGCACCGGCTCCAGAGCATCAGCTCCAGAGCATCAGCTCCAGAGCACCAGCTCCAGAGCATCAGCTCCAGAGCATCAGCTCCAGAGCACCCGCTCCAGAGCATCAGCTCCAGAGCATCAGCTCCAGAGCATCAGCTCCAGAGCATCAGCTCCAGAGCACCCGCTCCAGAGCACCCGCTCCAGAGCATCCGCTCCAGAACATGGACCCTTAACTAACAGAACAATCACTGAACTAACTGCTCAATTAAAGAAAAAAAAACCCTTCAAAGTTCTCATTAAAATGTTTTTCAAATGCAAAATTCACATTTAAAGCTTTCTTAAATCTGAGACGAAGCACCTCCCTTCTCATGGGGCTGCTTTGAAGTAGGACAGGACAGGTATTAAAAAAAAAAAAAAAATCTGAGACCTTTTATAAGTAATAGCTTTATAAAAATGGAATTTTTGCGATTTTTAAAATGCACAGCTTTTAAAAATATATTTTAAGTATTTTGGTTTTAACAATAACATTTCATAGCTATTTTGGTTTAATTTTGCGGCATTAAAAAAACCTGTTAAATTAAATTAAATAAATACACCTCAAAGTTCAAATAAAAGTTCTGCACACATTTTTTTTTTGTTTTAGAAATGTTTTTAAATGTAAAATCCCATTTCAGAGTTTTTTTTTCAAATTCTGAGATCTTTTTTTAAATTAAAAGCTTTATAACATGCTAAACATTTTTTTGTAATAAAAAATTCATGCCTTTTTATTTACATTTTGAGCACTTGAGCATTACAACTGAGCAAAAAACAAGACTTTGAATGACATTTGAATGCTGAAAATACTCCTGCATCTACAGAAGCTACTGTCTAAAGGTTCTTCTGCAGCACCGCTGAGAAACTCACAGAGCAGCAGCTAAACCCTCACGAGTGAACATTCCACAAGTCCTGCTTCCCCAGATCCGCCTCGGACCAGATTAAACCAGCTGCAGAGGTTTTTCTGATCAAGATCTGATTTGATCACCAGCGCTAAACATCTCCTCACATCCCTGAGTTTTCTCTGCAGAGCCTCAGCGGCTGGGAAAGCTTCAAATATATCTAAATAACAGCAAATAAAGGCGTAATCAATCCTCGTTGTCAAAGGGTAATGGTGAGCATGCCGCCCGCTCGCTCGTGCTGTAAAGAGCGCTAATTAAAGATCACTTCTGGGTGACGGATTAGCTGTGAACGGTCCCTGCGCCTGAGGTTAAGCTACCTTGGGTTGCTCATTATTCAGCCATTAAGCCATCAAAGTGAACTCAGCGGCCCATAAAAAGAGCCATTAATCATCAGCTAGGAGAGGTTTACCTTCTTTGTTGTCACTCTGGCCCCGTGCTCGCTCCCAGAAGCACTTGTCGTTCCGGGGCTCCTCCATCAGAGCTTTGCTGCCCGACACAAACCAGGGCGAGTGCTGCTCCGTCATGAGTGAGTCCAGGTCCAGGACATTCCTGATGGAGACCGGGCTCGTGCCGGCGTGGGAGCGCTCTCCGTTCAGCCCAGCCGGGGCCTCGCCCTTCTTTCCGGCCAGGGGTTGGTCTTCTGAGATGCTGAACTGCTGCCTCTGCAGCTGGATCTGTGCCTGTAAGATCTCCAGAGGATGGACCTCGTCCTGGCCGGCGGTGCTCAGCGGTGTGCGCACCTGCTCCATGCAGGGAGCCTCACAGAAGCTCCTGCTCTCCGAGGAACACTTAACGGCTGCTCGACACGGCCTGGGCTCCTCACTACTGTAGTTGGGGCTGGCATCGTCCAGGTAATCCATGCAAGGCGAGACGCCGTCCGACTTCCCCACGCTCTGAATCCCGCTGTCCATAGAGGTGGCGAGGTCCGGCTTCCCGAAGGAAGGCGAGACCATCTCCGGAGTCTTGCCCCGGCTTTCCGCGCTCGCTCCCTGGTGACCTGGGCTGACGACGGGGTTGCAGGGCGGAGAGAAGCTCCCGGGGCTGATGTGACCACTGTCGCGTCTCTTCTTCCCCCTCCCCTTGCTTCCCGGCCCAGGGGCCACCTTCCCCTCGCACCCTGACTCCATGTTCTCATTCGGGGAGAGTGTGCAAGTGTCTCGCTTCAGCATCTGGTTTGGGGCCACCGTCGTATTCCCAGAGCACAGCACTTGAGCGTTCTGAGGAGTGCTGCTCTGGAAATACTCGCCGCTGCTATTCATGTCCGTCTCCACCTGTCCCGCCTTGCGCTTGGCCTCATTTTGGCTCTTCTTATTGAAAGTCACATTAAGGTTCGGGGCCCCGAGGCTGGCGATCATGTTCTGGCAGGCTGTGGAGAGCGCAGCTAGGCAGCTCTGACCAAACACGCTGTCTTTAGTGCTAGCTTTGTTCAGATTCCCCAAAGAGAGGGCCCCAAGCTTGCTGACGGACAGGTGCTGGCTGGAGAGGTATTCAGGATGGGCGGGAAAGTTCCCCGGAGAGGAGCCGAACCCTGACGGAGTGTTCTGGGGCACTCCCTGTGGAGCCGGCCCTCCGGGAGGGAAGCTCTGCTGCTGCCTCATCCCCATCCCTCCGAACTCTGCCGGCCTCCTGTCAGCAGGGGCCCCCAGCTGCATGCTGCTCTCATCAGGAGGCTGCATCTGCAGAGGGTTACTGACATTACTCTTGCACGGATGATGTGCTGCGGGGGAACTCAGAGACTGCATGTCCATGTTTGTTGCACTGTGTCTAAAAATAATGGCGTGTCCGCTCTCTGCCTGCTCTGGGCCGTGCTTGTTAAGGTCCCTACAGTGCTGCTGCGGCTCAGGAAACCACGAGTGTTCTTGAGGTAGGTGAGAGCTGTCAAAGCCTCCGTGAAAGCTGGACTTCTTTTCAAAGCCATTATCCAGGGGCCCTCGACAGAGGCTCGAGGAGGCATCCCCGTGGACGCTCAGGTCAGTTTGTCTCAATCTCTGCTGCTGGCTCCTCGAGGCCATCTGTTTGATCATCATGGCTGCGTTCTGTCGCCGCTGCTGTTGCGGGGCGGAGCTCAGGGGCCCTGATGGAAAGCCGTCGGTCACATGAGGAGAAAAGTCCCCCATCGGGGAGGGGAACGCAGAGGGTGACAGGTGGCTCTCCAGGTTGGGTCGGTGGTGTGCGGCGTGGCTCAGGGAGGCGCAGGTGTCTGCAGTGGAGCCGTTCGGGAGATCAAACCGTGGCCTTTTAGCCACATTCAGATACGGGTTGACGTGATGCGGAGGTTGCGGGGTGAGCTGGGGGACGTCGAACATCGGCTCCCCGAAGGGATGCATGTTATGGGTGTTGAGTCTGTGTATGGGGCGATCCAGGTGGCCCTGCGGAGCCTCGCCGGTGTACTCCATGTTGTGGTTAGAAGCGGGGGTTGGCTGCGGGTCTCTGCTGCGGGACGAGGTTGTGCCTCCCAGGAACGTCGTGTTTTGCTCTGCTCCCAGTTCGATCCAAAAACACGCCGTGGTGAGCGTCCATCTTCGAGCGGTTGCAGGGTGAGAAGTGGCCCCCTGGGGCCCCCGTGTCGCAGTAGCGCAGCTTGTGCTCGGACAAGTCGGCGCTGGAAAACCCCTGCATGTCAAAGCTTCCCGTCAGAGGGTCGCTGGAGAAGCAGTGCTCCGCACCCGCCACCCTGCCCTGCGGGAAGAGCCGGTAGTGTTCCAGTCTGTGCGTCTCCGGCGAAGACGATGGCAGGCCGTGAAAGGAGGCAGCGCGGTTGGGGGACTGATCGAGGGGGAGGCAGGGTGCAGGGACGGCATGGGTTCCGTTCTGGTGGAACTCGGCCATCCTCTGCTGCGGGATGCACTCTCGCGCTTGTGTCTCCGCCAGCTGCGGGCCGAAGCCTCCTTCATACATGTGCGCTGAGTGCGTGTGGTTGAAGCCTGTGAGGCGCTCACCGTGCAGGCACGAGGGTGCGCCGTCCTGGAACAGATGCGGGTGCTGCTCATGGCTTGGCGTTGGATGGCCGAACGCTGCTTGCATGTGCAGGTGATGCTGCGGCTGCGCTCCCATCGGCAGCATCTCCCCGTGAGTCTGGAACCCGTACGGCTCCCGATTCGAGGCGTAGCCGAGGCCCTGCATGGGAGACTCGTTCAGGGGCCCCATCATTGGCTCCACGGCGACTGACGGGCCCTTCATGTGAAAGCCGCCGCTAGAATAATTTGAGTTCATTTTCACTCCTCAGGGATTAGATTCCTTTTGTTGGTTTGGCGCTGCAAAAGAAGAGACAGAGTCAGCAGCTCGCCGTGAACAATGGTACAGCAGTGCGGTAACCCCTTCAGAGCCAGAACCATCGCTAACCTGACCAGCCTCCTGGAGAACATCACTTCATTTAAGTAAACGTGAAGCTCTACGTTCATAACCTGAACCACTCGAGAACACGTTTATATGATGTGTTCACATTTAAACTAGCCCGTAAATAAAGAAATATAATTTCAATTTCGGAGTATTTGAGAGCTTTAGGTCTGAAATGCTTCTGGAGTTTTATCTGTTGATTATTTTGGCTCTCCTGAGCATCCTGGAGAAGAAGACTCCACACTCTTCTGAGACTCTGAGAAGAATCCGCTCTGAAGGGGTTAAACTGAGCATGCGCAGATGTTAATATTAATTGCATTATGCACAACACTCATTATTCTCTCGTGCACGCGCACGGTTAAAGGAACGTTCCAGAGCGCGCGGGAGAAGAAGCCCACCTCACCTCCTCTCATCTCATCTCATCTCCTCCTCGAGGTTCTCCTCAGAACGCGCTCCTCTTGAGATTCCTCCGCGCGTTACGCTCCCACTCCTCCAAACAGGAACCCGGTGGAGGTGACCCCGCGCATGCTCCCGTCGCGCGGGTTCACAACAGAAGCGCTCCGGAACGCGCCGATCGCGGAGGCAGAAGTTCGTTCGTTCGTTCGCGCGCGTCCGCTCCTAGAAGCGCTCCGGCGCCGCGGGAGCGCGTGTGGAGAGCGCGGAAAGCGTGCGGTGGCGGGAGCCGGAGAGGCGGGCGGAAGGGTCTAGAGAAGCCATGTTTTCGTAGCGTTGTTCGCGGGAGAAGCGCGGCGGGCGCGGTGAGGGGCTCTCGCGTCTTCGTGTGCTGCTGGAGCTCTGGCAACAAGTTTGACGTTCCCTCATTCGCTCCTCCCCCTCCCTCCCGCTCCATGCGCAGGGGCGGGGTCTGGCGCGTGGTGGGCGGGGCTTGTTTAAGGTGGTCTGGAGAAGAAAGCGCAATCTTTCTTTCCCCGAGAGCTTTTAAACACAGAAGTTTTGAGACACTTTAAACCGTTTTGTTACAACCACAAAAATATTTACAGCAACACACTAATATGAGCATTTAAAGTATTTTATTCATATTTATTATTTAAGGGTTAAGAAGCAACCGCAGCAATGCCTTTAACATTTTTGTGAAATATTCAATAAATCAGCAATTTATACAAAGCTAGGTGAGCAACCTTTGAGCGTTTTCTTTTTTAGTCACAACAAACTATATAAAATCTAATATTAGATATCGATCAGGCTCAACCCTGGTGTTTGTTAGCAACTAAAATGAGAGCATTTTAATTTATATTTGAGAACGAACAAGTAATTGTCCTGCACTCAATGAGAAGTTCCTTCCATATTTTTGTAAGGTGTTACATTTTGAAAGTAAGTAATGCTAGGTTAGCAAGATGATTGTTATTCACAGAACACATGAGCATAATTATTTAAATCATGTTAAAATCAATATAATCAAATTGCTGTTATCAATCTTCTTATCTGTTTAACAATATTTTTGTTACAAAAATTAAATGTTTTTGTAGAATAAAATCAGCGTTTCAGAGTTACACGTCAAGATCTCTTCATATACCCCAGCTTTAAAAATACAAACATATATCACCGAAACCTTGCAGGAATAAGATAAAATAGGGGCGTGCTTATACTCAACGTGGGCGGGGTTTGTGTAAGGATAAACAGGTTTGTTCTTTAGTTAAAATCGCAGCGTTGAGCAAGAATCTTTTTTCTGGAGGGTTGTGGAGCGAGTGGGACTACTTCTGTTAAAAACAGAAATATATCATGCACAAGCTAAGAAGAAAGAATAAAAAAGCAATAAAAACCTCTTAAAAACAAGTGAGTTTAGATAAACTTCATTATTATTTTGAAACAATTAAAGATTACACGAATGTAAAATAAAACAGCTTGCTGATGAATATATTTTATCAGAGTGTAACCTGATACTTTGATTAAAATTAAATCGGTTTGGAACAAAGTTGGGGCGGAGACTTGTTTAAGGAAGTACGTAAGAGATGTAATCCAAAAAAAAAAAAACAGAGCAGCTGAAGGAACTCTAGAGGCGTTCTCAGAGGCACTGCTGTATTTCACACAGCGCAAGAGCGCCCCCTGCTGGAGCATTGGGGAACCAACATTCACAACATTCCAAACTCATTCATCTTCATGTCGGCTTTCTTCATGAACCGCCAACATCTCTGGCATATGTTTTACGCGGCGGATGCCCTTCCAGCCGCAACCCATCGCTGGGAAACATTCACACACACATTCACACTTTAACACTATGGGCAATCGTTCTTACTCAATTCACTTATACCGCATGTCTTTGGACTTGTGGGGAAACCGGAGCACCCGGAGAAAACCCACGCGAACCCGAGGAGAACATGAGAACTCCACACAGAAATGCCACCTGCCCCAGCCGAGGCCTTCTTGCTGTGAGAGACCGTGCTACCCACTGCGCCACCGTGACGCAACATTCCAAACTCATTCTCCTAAAAAGCCTTTTATTCTCAGCTTCGAGATCTGCGGGACTCTCTCAGAGCACACGATCAGCTTCTTTTAACGTCCATTTTTAAAACGTTGAAGAAAACTCATCTGTTAAAAAGTAGTGTTTCAAAAGTGCAGAAAGAATTTGAGTTGAGCAGCAATTAGAAACAAAATAAGAAATAATTACATATTTAACAGTATATATATATTTAACAATTTAAGAAAATACAATTTAAAAGTAGCTAAAATAAATGGAATAAACACCTTACACACCTCAAAATAAAATACCAGAACAGAAACTAAACTAAACAATAAAACAAATCCAAACTAAATTGACGTATATTACAGAATTTTTTTTTTTGAAATGTTAAAAAATATGTAAATAAAAACTAATTAAAATAATATAAAAAGGTGCAAATAAATTTAATTTAGTCTTAAATACAAAAGTAAACAACAAAAATAGATTTATTACGTAGATTAAAGCTCAAAGAATAATCTCAATAAATATAAAACTTTGATTAATTTAAATAGGTAATATTATTTTAAGAAAAAAACAAAGTAAAAATAAAATGAATTCTAACAAAACACTGAAAAATGATAAAAAAGCAAAGTAAATGTAATGATATAAAAGTAAATGTAAATAAAATAAAATTCAATCACATAACCTTTATTTAAATACTTTTGAAACATTATAAAATATTGACGAAAACCAAAACATTAAATTCAACCAACAAAAACTAAACGATTTAAATAAAATAAAAAAACTATTAGTTACAATATCTATAACACTAAAAGACACTAAATATACAAGGTAAAACAACTTTAAATACTATAAAATGCATTACAATGAATCTGAAAAAAAAAAGCTGTGTATTCGAATGTAAAAAATGTCACGAATTGAAATAAAAAACAAAATGAATTAATTTAAAGGATCTTAACAGGGTTCAGAGCTCTTTTCAAACCCTGAAAACTGAAGTTTAGATGAGAAGCACTAGAGGTTCCTCTCTCCTCTCGTTCTCTGAAAAGTCTCCAGGAGAGACACGCTCTACAAACCTCCTCGAGATCAGAGTGAGACATAGTCCGGTCGAGAAGACGAGCCACACGTGAGTGAGAAAGAGAATCCGTTTATTCAGAAACTGAGAAGATCATCCACAGAGAAGCTCTGGAGAAACCACGCTAATGCGCAGGCACGGAGGCTCCTCTGATTTACAGAGACGCAGCATTGAGGAGCTCCCGGCACAGACAGTCCTTTATTCAAGTGATCACACAGTGGTGCCTCCATACCCCCCCCCCCCCACCCCCCATACCCCCCCCCCACCCCCCATACACACACACACACACACACACACACACACACACACACACACACACACACAGAAACCCATGAGAGTGTACAAACATGAACATGAGAGACATAATACAGCAAACGAGAGAAAGAGAGGCTGGTTCCTTTAGCGCTACAGAAACAGAGACGGGACGCCTCGCCTGGAGCAGGACCTCTTCCTCATTAGATGAGTTACACCTCCGTCTGTCCTCCACGAGGAGATCAGAGATCGATTGATGAGCGCAAACTGCTCTCCAAACGCTTCAAATCTGCATTGATTTAAACTAAATAACCCAGTTAATCATTCTCTCTGATGAACCATCTTCTCAGAGAGGAGAAAGAGCTGGTAGATGTTTTTGGAGAAGTTCTTTGGAGACCTTCTTTTTGGAGAAGATGTGTGGCGTGCTCTCGGCACGCCACACATCAGAACCAAAAACTTCTTCTGTGAGAGCGCTCTGAGTTCAGAGACAGTTTTACCAGTGAACTCAACTCACACATGTTTCAGAGGAGAAACACAAACCTCCTGGTGTTGGTTAGCAAGCCTGGACGGTTTAGCTCCTACTCCTAGGCTACTCTAGCTCCAGGCGAGCTTGATTAGTGTGATCAGGTGTGTTTCCTGATGGGTGAAGCAGAATGGTGCAGTGCTCCGTAGCTCCAGGAGCAGCTCTAAGAGCCCCTGCTCTACAGCATCTCCCACACGACTCTCTTTCCGTTACAAAAGCGCTTCTTAAACCGTTACATGGAACAGAACCTTCTAATATTAATTCATATTTCCTGCACTATGATACAGCTGAATGTAGCCTGTGCTCAGATCTCCTCCAGCTTTGAGTCGTCCCTCGGTGAGGATCAGAACGCTGGGTGTTGCAGCCTTTAGCTCCTCCTCTTTCCATTCTCTCTTAGTAATCTTTCACCGGCCCTGCGGCTTGTTTGTGAAGCGTTTACTGAGTTTGATGTGTTTTGTAGCTAGCAGGAGAGTTATTAACCGGCTTTTTCTCCATTTCCCTCTCTCATCTCACAGCTCCGGACAGCCCTTGGAGTGTTAAATAAACTCGAACTGAATTATTAAAAAAATGTTTTGATTAAAGTTGCATAGAATGCAAAACTGAATCTCTGATCATTTCTGAGTGTAGGTCACATATTTCGACTTCAGGAGAGGTTTCTCTCGCTTCTTGTGAGGCTCTGGAGAACAACCTGTCGGTCTCAGAGGACCAGAGGATATCCACGGAGCAGAGCAGACCTCGTTCTTCAGTTAATCGGTTGAATTCATTGCAAAAAAAGATTCATAATTTTGAGAGTTGAAGCTTCTTTTAATAAAAGTACTAACTCCTGGTTTGTAGAATCTACTTCTGGTTCACTGTTCACAAGAGCCAAAAACACTCACGAGTGGTTAGACCGCGGCGGAGCGAAGATACAGAGCTATGAAGAAGTCTCAGACGTGGATCATCTCAAGCTTCTGCAGGGTTCAAAGCAGAGACTGAAGACCTGCTCAGACCAGGAGATCCAGGTGGAATTTATAATCATTTTATTTTTCTTTCGTGTTTTGGTTAGAAGTCCTTCAGCGTTTTCCTTTTTTATTGTTATCTCAGTGATTGTGCCGTACAGTATATCAGGATCACGCTGAATGTTATGATCTTTTAAAAACTCAATTAAAGTTCTAGTTGAAATACTTTAGTGAAATACAGAAGATACAGGAGCTCCCTTTGAAGAGAAACTAAATAAATAATTATATAGCGTACAGACAGGAAGTCTACTCACGTAATTCAAAGCTTTAACCTACACACTAGGTTTTTTTTTTACATAATAAAAACGTTTTTCCTGAAATCAGATTTATATTATTAAACTCTAATCAGGGCCGGTGTTTAAGATCAGCAGTGCAGGAATGTGTGATTCACTTGATACTGAATTCTGCACACATTTTACTTCTCTGTAATGTGAAAAATCTTAACAGATTAAGCAATTGATTGCAGTGACGGATTAATCGATTAGTAACATAATCGATAGCTGCAGCCCTACTTCACTCTTGATTCTTAGGTTCTTTTATTCTGAGATTTTTAGGTTTTATTTCAGCTAAAGGAGTGGAGTCAGGAGCTCAGCTGCTGCTCAGGGTTAATCTCCTCACATCAGCTCTCAGACGGAGCGGCTCGCTGCCGGAGCGCCAGCTCAGAATGTAAATCTGCTGCCATGACAACGGCAGCCTCATTTGCATAATCTGTCAGCGAGGCTTCAGGAGAAGCATCGGGAGCGCTCTGCAAGCTCTCTCGCTGTGTTTTGAGCGAGCAGATCTCAAAAATCTTCAGAGTGGAGAGCCCAGACCCCAGCTCTTCTCTGAGGACCATTGAGGCTCGAGATGCTGGTTTCTCGGTGTTCTCCTGCCGGTGGGAGCAGTGAGAGCACCTGTGCTATCCTAAAGCAGCTCCAGCAGCAGTCCTGAGCAGCCTCAATCACTCTCAGAGCGCTCGGGATAATAACCCCCCCTGGAGGAACCTAAAAGAAGTGCTCCATCTCACTAGAAACACACAGATTACAGATATAAGCACACAGACAGTTGGTCCCACGCCTGCTGAAAGCAGCTAGCGCTGTAATTTAAGGGTCC
Source organism: Danionella dracula (assembly GCA_900490495.1). Lineage (NCBI taxonomy): Eukaryota > Metazoa > Chordata > Actinopteri > Cypriniformes > Danionidae > Danionella > Danionella dracula. The sequence goes on from UELW01000156.1 coordinate 997,961, forward strand.
TAGCTCAGCATTGATTCCTGATGAACTCACGCTTCGAGAACACTGGAAGAGTCCGACCAACCGGGGCCCGGAACGGACACTCAGCCAATGAGAAGAGATTCTCTCTCTCTGAGAGTCATGGTCATGAGTTACTCACCAGCTAATGAGCGATAACGATTAACTGATGACAAGTGATGAGTTCTGCCCAAACACGCACTCTAAAGTCAGAAACACTGCTCGGCCATTATAATGGCGCTAACATGCTAAGTGAACAACGAGCTAATTCTAGATTGTAAGTCAACGAGCTAAACCAATCAGAAGCAAGAGTTTCCAGCAAGAACAGCTTCTGATTGGTCTTTAAGCAGGCGTGTCATGAAACACGTCAACAGGAAGTGTTTAGATGCGGAATAGAATATTCCGGTTAAACTGAGAGAATATAGCTTAAAAAGACAAAAGTGTCAGTTAATCTCAGAGCATGAATAGTGCACGTGTGTGTACTCTCACGACTCTGGAGTGAATACAAACGGAGAAACTAGCCAACCAGGAACCAGGAAGAGCGGTAAAAAACGTGCTGGACAGGAAGTAATGGAGAGCTCAATCGAACTCTCTAAATCGTCTTATCGAGAAAATATATATAGACAATAATTATCAATATCAAATTATCACCCAGCCCTAGTTTAATGCATAAAAAGCATGCAACGTCAGGAAGAGCAAGGAGTAAATGGAGAGTAGATTACTGAAACAGTGCTGAAATGCTTAAATCCTCTGTAAAAGACAGTCTGAGGGGATCGTTTCTCTCAGCGCATCAGAGATCTGACTGAACACAGGTGAGCCTCTATAAACGTAAGGAGCTCAGCTGGAGTAACTCATGAGCACTCAATCAGATCCTGGCTGTTACTGGAGGATCAGGAATCAATGCTTGGTGAACCCTGGAGATAAAGCTGAGAGAGCAGTATGAGGTTGAGAGAGCAGGCTGCGCTCTCCAGGGGCCCCTGAGGGCAGGCGTGTGGGTACAGTACTCGTTCTGCTGAGGATGGCGATGCCAGCGATTCAGAGCGATGGCGCTCGTTGTCCGGGTGAAATTGTGAAGGTTTCTCTCACTGTTCATGAGCAGCGCTGGTGCCTCGAACCTGACCGGTTCGACGAAGCTGTGAGAACAGAAACAAACAGAGCGTTAGAAAGCGTTCCGCTAAAACCGGACCATTCTGAACCCACACCAGCGGCAATAGGTGGGGACCGAAACGCTTCTACTTGGAAAAATCACATCTTATTTATCAGCACCCAGTCCATGAATCTCCTGTTATTGAAAATGTTTGGTGGCACGGCAGTCCAGCGATCTGGTATACCACTCGACAGCTTCTCTCCAGGGAGTGCTCTAAGAGAGCTCGATGCTCCAGCCTGTGGAGTATAACAGCACCCAGTCTCTGAATCTCCTGTTTTAAAAGATGTTTGAAAGTTCAGAATTCTCATGTCAGCTGGGGGTTGGGGGGATCTGTGATGTCACTGTGTATCTCAGAGAATATCGTAGCTGACTCAAAGTGTTTTTAAAAATCCAACATGGAGTTTCTGAGACGGAGCCTCAGAGTTTCTCGGCCCTTGGCCCTTCGATGATCCTTGAGCAGGAAAGTAAGGATTCTCTCAATTCCAAATCACTCGATAATTCTGTATTCTTCTACAAAGAGACTTCTAAAACCACCACCACACCATTACAGCGCACATGATTACAGCAGCCCAGTACTTGATCGAAGAGCGGTGCTAGTGTTCAGTGCAGAAATGTTCCCATTCTCATTCATTCACTCAATCAGTCACCCAACCACCCACTCATTCACTTACCCCACCACTCACTCACTCACTCGCCCACCCAATCACCCCACCACCCGCCCGCCCGTCCGTTTGCTAGCTCGCCTGCTCGCTCACAGTAAAAGAATGAGCACAACGACAGGGTGGGAGAGAGAAAATAAGAGCTGGCTGGTATCCATTCTGACTCTAAACAGAGGAATTCCTTTAAGATCAATAATCAGCTGAATCAGAATCTCTATAAAATCCAAAGATGTTTATCAATCTCTGAGTAAAATATCTCATAAGGAGTTTCAGCTGCTCAGAGGAACTGCATCTATGGTTAAGCCCCGCCTAACATGAGCAGATCATCCAATCACAGCTGATATATCTGCGCCTGTGGAGAAATCATCTTCTCTTCACAGATCGTGGAGAGAGAGAAAAAGTGGGAGAGAGAGAAGGGGAGAGAGAGAAGAGAGAAGGGGAGAGTGAGAAAGAGAGAGAGAGGAGAAAGAGAAGGGGAGAGTAAGAGAGAGAGGAGAGAGAAGGGGAGAGTAAGAGAGAGAGGAGAGAGAAGGGGAGAGTGAGAAAAGAGAGAGAGAGAGAGAGAGGAGAGAGAAGGGGAGAGTGAGAAAGAGAGAGAGGAGAAAGAGAAGGGGAGAGCGAAAGGGAGAGACTGAGTGAGTGAGTGAGTGAGACCTCCAGAAACACAGGCTTCAGACTCGCCTGATAAAACCCCCGAATACAGTCCAACGCTTCATTCTCTTCTCCTGAAACCAGTGCTAGTAGTCCCCTCAGACGAGGAACCGGTAGAGGAGCAGCGAGTTAGAGAGTGAGTGAGAGAGTGACTGAAGGGTTAGTAAGCGGCAGAAGTGGCGGAGGATGGAAACGGTGGAGCGGGGAACACTTACAGTCTCGTGACCTGCCTCGGGTTAATAAAGAGCATTCCCGCTAGTCCTTCCGCTGCGGTCGTGCCGCGCACCTGCCCCTTCTGACGCATCTAAACACAGAGCACGATGTTAGAGGAGCTTCAGGATCCAAGAGACGCCCCGCACATAGCAGGAACCTGATCACGATACCCAGGAAACACTGAGTTTCAATGTTCATCTCAGAAGAACACAGGTCCAGAAGACGCTGCCCTCGGCACACTGCCGTTTCTCTCGATTACTCTAGGACCACTGAAGGAGAGTCAGGGTACAGCGACCGAGCGGGTGCTGCTGCTCAGAATTTCAGGATCAACATCACTGCACCCTCAAAAACTGCACCCAACATCACTGCACTCTCACACTGCACCCTCAAAAACACCAGAACTCATAAAAATCATACTTTCTAATAGTTTGTGTTTAAGAATCCCTGTTTTGCCGCTCGTAAGTGCAGTGCACCCTGGAGCCAGCATTAGCCAGCTGGATGTTCTGGAGCGCAGGAGCGAGCTTTTATGAGGCTAGAGTTAAGAGCTTGCAGCTCCAGAGTGAGCCGCTGTGCTCGTGGAACACTGGGAACATCAGCTCACAGCTCACCTCCTCCAGCTCACGCTGTGTCTCCGCCTCCATTCGGCGGATGTCCTCCATCGTCAGCTCCACCCAGCTGTCGATCCAGCAGAACAGCTGCCGGTGGAAGTTTGTGAAGATTCTCTTCTCTTGCTAAAAGGAACCGTAAGAGGAGGGGATGAATGAACATGAGAGACAGGACTGCTTTAGGGTTCTGGCAAAAAAAAAAAAAAGTTTTCGGCAGCCACCTGAGTTTAAGTGTTAGTCACATTTTACTCATTTAAAAATGTAATGGTTTTAGTCCAGTTTTAGTTGGTGTAAATTAATATTTAGTTGAAAAATAAAATATATATGTTAACAAGTTAATTTAACTTTTTTTATTTAAATATTTGAAATAATGTTTTTGTTTGAATTTATTTCATGTATTAATGCCCCATTGAAAGATCGTTGATAGGCTTTTCATTAATAAACACAGTGAAATATACAGTGAAATTCAAAAAGAACAAAAATATTCTTAATCTGATAGTTTTTTGAGTTATGGAGAAAGAACACGTATGTACTGATTTAAAAGCATGTACTGAAATTGATGTTTTAAAAAATAAAAGGCCGTTTTCATCCACAAGCAGCGAAGATTTCGATAAGAGCGTGGAACAACGTGGATGTTACCATAGCAACTGCTAATGTCTATATGTTCTCTGCCAAGTGAAGTAAACGTCTCAATATATTTATAGCCAACAGAAGTATTTAATATTGTTTTATATATATTTATATGTGTGTATATATATTTAATGAAAGAGGTTGACGTGACCTGGGAATGGTTTGTTGTGTTGTTATTTTTTACGTTAAATTACATCATCGTTGATTGATTTGTTCCTCTCTCATCAGAATTAGGTTTGCAGTTTAATAAAGACATTTATATTTGTAGCCTTTAAGCTGTGTGTCATGAAGGAGATTTTTAACGCGGCTGCGTAGCCTCGTGCAAGATGAAGTGTCGCGCTCGAGGTGCCTGCAATCGTCCCCACAACATTTTCGTCCACTCATCTCGTCAACGAAAGCATGCAATGAAACGATTCCTCAAATTACTCAAATAACTCTATTACGAAAATTAATTGCGGCAAATATTGTTATTTTTATAATAAGGAGTAAAACCTTGTTTTGAGAAAATATTGTCTTGAGGAGAAAAAAATGTTTATTCTAATAAATGTACTTTGTCACTGTTCTTAAAGTGCTTCAGGAATATTATGGACTTTTATCTTATTAGGTGAATGTTACATACTGGTCAAAAACGCATCTTTCTTGGAACAAGAGAGAAAGCATTTTTACGCAGTTATTTTCCTGGATCAAGAAACAAATCTGCCAGTCAGGGAGGAAACGCGTGAGAATTCTGAACATGATTGGGAAAACATCTATAAAGTACATGATTCCAGCATCCTCGAACCCTTCTTGGAACACGTTTAGGTTTTTTTTACGTGTTCCAATCAAAATAAAGTCCCAGGGGCTGCGATGATTTCGTAATAAAAGTCCTCTAAAGCAGCAGGTGGTAATATTAAAGTGTGAGGGATTTTTTTATTCTGTTTTCATCGTCAGCGCGCTTCTAAAAGTAAAAACTGATTGATTTTCAGAAGTTATTTCTGGTTTTAAGATCCTCTGTTTTTTATTGATTCAGAACAGTTTTAATGAAATGAGTTTTACAATAAAAATCTGATCACATTTTCACAGTTTTTCAAATTTTGTGACACTAGTATTCAGCATTAACTACATTGATTAAATTCTGTTTTCCCATAAAGTTTAATGATATTCTTCTTATAAGAAGAAAATCGAATTGAGCAATAAATTCTTGTTTTTATGTGAATTTAATATATGTATATATTGAATCAATCTATCTTTACATCTATGCATATATTGACCTATTTATCTTTATATCCATCTATGTATATAGCAATCTATCTACAGTGAGGAAAATAAGTATTTGAACACCCTGCTATTTTGCAAGTTCTCCCATAGAAATTTTCAGCGTCGGTGCATGTCCACTGTGAGAGACATGATCTAAAAAGAAAAATCCAGAAATCACAATGTATGATTTTTTAACTATTTATTTGTATGATACAGCGGCAAATAAGTATTTGAACACCTGAGAAAATCAATGTTAATACTTGGTACAGTAACCTTTGTTTGTGATTACAGAGGTCAAACGCTTCCTGTAGTTTCTCATCAAGTTTGCACACACTGAGGAGAGATTTTGGCCCACTCCTCCACACAGATCTTCTCCAGATCATTGAGGTTTCCGCGTTGTCGCTGAGACACACAGAGTTTGAGCTCCCTCCAAAGGTTTTCAATTGGGTTTAGGTCTGGAGACTGGCTAGGCCACACCAGAACCTTGATATGCTTCTCACGAAGCCACTCCTTTGTTATCCTGTCTGTGGCTGTGTCATTGTCATGTTGGAAGACCCAGCCTCGACCCATCTTCAGTGCTCTAACTGAAGGAACGAGGTTGTTCCCCAAAATCTAGCAATACATGGCCCTCTCCTTAATACAGTACAGTCGCCCTGTCCCATGTGTAGAGAAATGGTGGTCCCAGCTCTTTTCAGGTCATTGACCAGCTCCTCCCGTGTAGTTCTGGGCTGAATCCTCACCTCTCTTAGGATCATTGAGACGCCACAAGGTGAGATCTTGCATGCAGTCCCAGTCCGAGGGAGATTGACAGTCATGTTTAGCTTCTTCCATTTTCTAATGACTGCTCCAACAGTGGACCTTTTTTCACCAAGCTGCTTGGCAATTTCCCCCTAGCCCTTTCCATCCTTGTGGAGGTGAACAATTTTGTCTCCGGTGTCTTTGGACAGCTCTTTGGTCTTGGCCATGGTAGTAGTTGGAGTCTTACTGATTGTATGGGGTGAACAGGTGTCTTTATGCAGCTAACAATCTCAAACATGTGCATCTAATTTAGGATAATAAATAGAGTGGAGGTGGATTTTTTTTAAAGGTGGGTCAGAAATCTAGCTGATATACAGGTGTTCAAATACTTATTTGCCGTTGTATCATACAAATACATAGTTTACAAATCATACATTGTGAATTCTGGATTTTTCTTTTTAGATCATGTCTCTCACAGTGGTTCTCACTTGATTTCTAATTGGGAGAACTTGCAAAATAGCAGGGTGTTCAAATGGTTATTTTCCTCACTGTATCTTTAGGTCTATCCATGTATATATCAATCTATTTATCTTTATATAGATCCATGTATATATCGATCTATCTATCTTTACATCTATCTATGTATATATCGATCTATCTATCTTTATATCTGTGTATGTATCGATCTATCTATCTTTACATCTATGTATATATCGATCTATTTGTCTTTATATCTTTAAATCTATCCATGTATATATCAATCTACCTATCTTTTCAACTATAAATATATATTGATCTATCTATCTGAGTGTCGACGCAGGGTTGAAAACGACAAAAGAGGATAGGGCCACTTTTACTTTTTTGCCTTTTTTCTCAGAATTGTCATTTTTCTTAGAATTCTGATTAACAAAATTGAGACTTCTGAAAAAAAAAATCAGATATATGATTTTAAAAAGTCAGATTTTGGGGGAATAAAGAAAAAAGTTTTCTAATATTAAAAAGTTAGATTGGAACAAGAGACCTCTGACTAAAAAGTCAGAAAGTTGAAATTCTGATTAAAAAAGCAAACAATGATGAAGAAAGGTCAAAATTCTGCTTTTAAAAATCTGAATTCTAAGAAAAAAAAGTAAAAATTCTGAGAAATGTTTTTAACTGCTTAGAAAAAGTTTCTGAGACTAAAAAAGGGACCAATCTGATAAAAAAAAGTAAAAAAAAAAAAAAATTAATTCTGAGAAAATCTGGAATGATTTTTTTTTATGTTTTCACATTTTTTGGTCTTTATCTCCAAAGACAACGGTTTAAGAAGCAGCTGAAAGCAGTGCTTCACCAGCTCCTGATCTCCAGTCACTGGAGTAGTCTCACCTTGTGAATGAAGTTCTCGATCTTGGTCTGAAGGCCCCACCACTTGAACTTGACGGTGACGAGTTTATACGCACACATGCGCGGCGCATCGGGCCTGGCCAGGAGCTCCATCTGTGAGGAGAGGAGCAGCAGAGCGTGAGCGGGTGGAGGACACACCTGCAGAGCTCTTCAGGATCTCACAGCGCACCTTCCAGTCCGGCCCCAGAGGCCCCCGGCCCGTTTTCTTCTGAGTGAAAAGATCTCCGGGTCCTCATCTGCTTTGTAATCCTGTGGAGAAACCGCTCGTTACTATCGTTCTCTCTTGCTCTCTCCCCCTCCCTCTCTCGCCTCCCCCTCCGCTCCAGATTAATGCTGAGGAGCATGTGCTTCTCCATCAGGGCATCTTCAGGTCATGCATTTACTCCTCAGTTTGAAAGTTTGGACTTTTCCCACTCTCTACCTTTTAATCAGATAGCTTGCGGGAATTGACCCAGAGCGCCACTCATCCACTTAACTCATTACAGAGAGAGGAGAGGGAGAGAGAGAGGAGAAGGGGAGAGAGTAGAGAGGGTAGAGAGAGGGAGAGTAGAGACAAGAGAGAGGGAGAGAGAGAGGAGAAGGGGAGAGAGTAGAGAGGGTAGAGTAGAGACAAGAGAGAGGGAGAGAGAGAGAGAGGAGAAGGGGAGAGAGTAGAGAGGGTAGAGAGAGGGAGAGTAGAGACAAGAGAGAGGGAGAGAGAGAGGAGAAGGGGAGAGAGTAGAGAGGGTAGAGTAGAGACAAGAGAGAGGGAGAGAGAGAGAGAGGAGAAGGGGAGAGAGAGAAGAGGAGGGTAGAGAGAGGGAGAGTAGAGACAAGAGAGAGGGAGAGAGAGAGGAGAAGGAGAAGGGAGGAGAGTAGAGAGGGTTAGAGTAGGACAAAGAGAGAGGGAGAGAGAGAGAGGAGAAGGGGAGAGAGTAGAGAGGGTAGAGAGAGGGAGAGTAGAGACAAGAGAGAGGAGAGAGAGAGGAGAAGGGGAGAGAGAGAGAGTAGAGAGGTAGAGTAGAGACAAGAGAGAGGGAGAGAGAGAGAGAGGAGAAGGGGAGAGAGTAGAGAGGGTAGAGAGAGGGAGAGTAGAGACAAGAGAGAGGGAGAGAGCGAGGAGAAGGGGAGAGAGTAGAGAGGGTAGAGTAGAGACAAGAGAGAGGGATGAGAGAGAGGAGAAGGGAGAGAGAGTAGAGAGGTAGAGAGAGAGAGAGTAGAG
>UELW01000156.1:1006514-1051222 GCA_900490495.1 Danionella dracula
TGAGACTGGTGGAGGGTGTTTTTGGTGGATGAGTGAGACTGGTGGGGTGTGTTTTTGGGTGGATGTGTGTGACTGGTGGAGGGTGTTTTTGGTGGATGAGTGAGACTGGTGGAGGGTGTTTTTGGTGGATGAGTGAGACTGGTGGGGTGTGTGTTTTGGTGGATGTGTGTGACTGGTGGGGTGTGTTTTTGGTGGATGTGTGTGACTGGTGGAGGGTGTTTTTGGTGGATGTGTGTGACTGGTGGGAGGGTGTTTTTGGTGGATGAGCGAGACTGGTGGGGTGTGTTTTTGGTGGATGAGCGAGACTGGTGGGGTGTGTTTGGTGGATGAGTGTGACTGGTGGGGTGTGTTTTTGGTGGATGAGCGAGACTGGTGGGGGGTGTTTGGTGGATGTGTGTGACTGGTGGGGTGTGTTTTTGGTGGATGTGTGAGACTGGTGGGGTGTGTTTTTGGTGGATGTGTGTGACTGGTGGGGTGTGTTTTTGGTGGATGTGTGAGACTGGTGGGGTGTGTTTTTGGTGGATGTGTGTGACTGGTGGGGTGTGTTTTTGGTGGATGTGTGTGACTGGTGGAGGGTGTTTTTGGTGGATGAGTGAGACTGGTGGAGGGTGTTTTTGGTGGATGAGTGTGACTGGTGGGGTGTGTTTTTGGTGGATGAGTGAGACTGGTGGGGTGTGTTTGGTGGATGTGTGTGACTGGTGGGGTGTGTTTTTGGTGGATGTGTGTGACTGGTGGGGTGTGTTTGGGAGGATGTGAGTGACTGGTGGGGGGTGTTTTTGGTGGATGAGTGAGACTCGTGGGATGTGTTTGGTGGATGAGTGTGACTGGTGGGGGGTGTTTGGTGGATGTGAGCGACTGGTGGGGGGTTGTTTGGGGGATGAGTGTGACTGGTGGGGGGTGTGTTTGGTGGATGAGTGAGACTGGTGGGGGGGTTTGTTGTGGATGAGTGTGACTGGTGGGGGGTGTTTGGTGGATGTGTGACTGGTGGGGTTGTGTTTTTGGTGGATGTGTGTGACTGGTGGGTGTGTGTTGGAGGATGTGAGTGACTGGTGGGGGGGTGTTTTTGGTGGATGAGTGAGAATCGTGTGATTGTGTTGGTGGATGAGTGTGACTGGTGGGGGGTGTTTGGTGGATGAGTGTGACTGGTGGGGGGTGTTTTGTGGATGTGTGTGACTGGTGGGGTGTGTTTTGGTGGATGTGTGTGACTGGTGGGGTGTGTTTGGAGGATGTGAGTGACTGGTGGGGGGTGTTTTTGGTGGATGAGTGAGACTCGTGGGATGTGTTTTGGTGGATGAGTGTGACTGGTGGGGGGTGTTTGGTTGATTGTGAGCGACTGGTGGGGGGTGTTTGGGAGATGAGTGTGACTGGTGGGGAGTGTTTGGTGGATGAGTGTGACTGGTGGGGGTGTTTGGTGGATGAGTGTGACTGGTGGGGGGTGTTTGGTGGATGAGTGAGACTGGTGGGGAGTGTTTGGTGGATGAGTGTGACTGGTGGGATGTGTTTGGTGGATGTGTGTGAGTGGTGGGGGTGTTTGGTGGTGGTCAGGAGGCTGTAGGCTCAGAGTAGCAGTCATGTTCTGTCAGGTTGCCCCAGAGCAGCTGAGGGCTACCAAGGTAGCTGATCACCACCAGAGTGTTAATGTAGAAAGAATGAATAATGCTCTGATAATTGTAAAGTGTGTGTCAGTGTCTAGAAAAGCGCTTTATAAATTGAAGGCATTTTTATTATTATTATTATTATTCTCCTGTTTTCCTGTCACTCCGCTGCACTGCTTGAACAAATCTACACGTTCATTCCCCAGACCTGATAGCAGGTGTTCTTTAGGATAAAATCATTTCCCAGACTTTCAAACACTCTGAATGCTCTCCGAACAGCCGCAGAGCTTCTGATCCTCTCTCTCTCTTAATTCAGGAGTCAAACTAGGAGATCCTTAAACACTAATAAAAGCAGCTCTCAGAACAGATTTTATCAGTAAAGTTACCCCAGCGAGAGAAATTACCTGTTCAGTGATGTGTGAAGAGGAGGGTGAGAGCAGAGGTCCTAGCCATGACCTGTGAAGAGACGAAGAGGAGAGCTCAATACTCAATCAACATCAATACTTACATTTTATAATCAGATATTATATATATATATTAATATAATATTATATATTTGGGGTAGGTTGTTATCGGCATGGGATTTACACCGGCTCTGTGTCCGGGAGCATCACAGGAGCTGCTGAGGCACAGGACATAGTTGAACTCTCTTCAGGTTTATAATCAACGATAAACCATCTCAACATTTCCTGCCTTTACGGGTTTCGGATCATGTTTTCAGACTCATTCTAATACTTTAATCTCGGATGGTGTCGAAGAATGCCCAGTGGTTTCACAGGGGTTCAAAAGGTGTCAAACCATCTCAGAAGATTTCAAAGGATATCAGAAGATTTCAAATGATCTCAGAAGGTTTTAAAGGATCTCAGAAGGTTTCAAACTAACTCAGAAGATTTCAAATGATCTCAGAAGGTTTTAAAGGATCTCAGAGGGTTTCAAACTAACTCAGAAGATTTCAAAGGATCTCAGACGGTTTTCAAATTATCTCAGAAGATTTCAAAGGATCTCAGAAGATTTTAAAGGATCTCAGAAGGTTTCAAACTAACTCAGAAGATTTCAAAGGATCTCAGAAGGTTTCAAACTAACTCAGAAGGCTTCAAACTAACTCAGAAGATTTCAAAGGATCTCAGAAGGTTTTAAACTAACTCAGAAGGTTTCAAACTAACTCAGAAGGTTTCAAAGGATCTCAGACGGTTTCAAATTATCTCAGAAGATTTCAAAGGATATCAGAATGTTTCAAACTAACTCAAAAGATTTCAAATTATCTCAGGTTTCAAACGATCTCAGAAGGTTTCAAACGATCTCAGAAGGTTTCAAAGTATCTCAGAAGGTTTCAACTAACTCAGAAGATTTCAAAGGATCTCAGACGGTTTCAAAGGATCTCAGAAGGTTTTAAAGGATCTCAGAAGGTTTTAAAGGATCTCAGACGGTTTTAAAGGATCTCAGAAGGTTTCAAACTAACTCAGAAGATTTCAAAGGATATCAGAAGGTTTCAAACTAACTCAAAAGATTTCAAATTATCTCAGGTTTCAAACGATCTCAGAAGATTTCAAAGGATCTCAGACGGTTTCAAAGGATCTCAGAAGGTTTTAAAGGATCTCAGACGGTTTTAAAGGATCTCAGAAGGTTTCAAACTAACTCAGAAGATTTCAAAGGATATCAGAAGGTTTCAAACTAACTCAAAAGATTTCAAATTATCTCAGGTTTCAAAGGATCTCAGAAGGTTTTAAAGGATCTCAGAAGGTTTTAAAGGATCTCAGAAGGTTTTAAAGGATCTCAGACGGTTTTAAAGGATCTCAGAAGGTTTCAAACTAACTCAGAAGGTTTCAAAGGATCTCAGACGATTTCAAATGATCTCAGAAGGTTTAAAAGGATCTCAGAAGGTTTCAAATTATCTCAGAAGGTTTCAAATTATCTCAGAAGGTTTCAAACTAACTCAGAAGGTTTCAAATTATCTTAGAAGGTTTCAAAGTATCTCACAGAAGGTTTCAAACTAACTCAGAAGATTTCAAAGGATCTCAGACGGTTTTAAAGGATCTCACAGAAGGTTTCAAACTAACTCAGAAGATTTCATCTCAGAAGATTTCAAAGGATATCAGAAGGTTTCAAACTAATTCAAAAGATTTCAAATTATCTCAGAAGATTTCAAACAATCTCATAAGGTTTCAAAGGATCTCAGACAGTTTCAAACAACCTCTTATGGTGGCAAAGGATCTCTGGAGATTTTGAACCATCTTAGAAGGTTAAAGCGATCTTGGTTTCAAATGTTCTCACAAGGTTTCAAACTAACTTGGATGGTTACAAACATTATTGCATGGTTTAAAAGATCTAATTGGAATAAAAAAGCAGATAAAAAGCTTGAGATTGATTGTTAAATACAAACAATGCAATTTTAAAATCTGTATCAAACATTTGAAACCTCTTTTCTCTTCAACTGATATTATCCCGGACTCCTAAACTTGGAGTGCTTTAATTGGTGGTTAAAAAATAGTCCTGGTTCTGTTCCGTCTGTGTTTAATAAATCATGACTTTGTAAAATAGTCCCAGAGGTAACTCGTTCCCAAACAAAACAGGTTCATGTGAATGAAAAACTAAAATCAATGCAACATTTGAGCCTAGAAAGATCTCAACACTATGGTGAACGACGCCATAGTGGGACCATCAGTAGAAGATGAGTTTGATATAAAGCGATCAAAGACTGTCCCAGGGGTTATAACGTTCCTTGCAGGCCTCAGACAGGTCTGATGGAGCAGGCCCTCTCTGGAGCTGCGGTGATGAAGGTTTGAGCTCTAGTGTGCTCCTCATCTGCTCGTTACTCTAGTGCTGGGACAGCATCCATATCATTGTTCAGCGCCTACACCACGCTTCTGAAGCGCAGCCAGCAGAACTGCAGGGGACAGCGAGCGTGGAAACCGCCGGCTCTTTCACCTCAGCGTGTCCCTCGGGAGTCTGCTGTGATATGGTTTGAGTTTCCATTGACACATTAGAATGAAATTATTGCAACATATTCTAAAGAGAGCACAGGAGATTTATGAAAGAGCTTTTCACAGTACTGGAGGGCCTGAAGCAGTTTCACATAAGAGCCCCCTGCTCTCATTCTCCCTCCCTCCCTCTCTATTTGAAACAAGAATGGTTTCATTATCTTTGTTTAAGTGGAACATGAGCGGTTTGATCAGCTCTGCTGGGGTGGAGTATGAGCAATCAAACCGGTTTTATTAATGGAACAGAAGCAGTTTTAGTGACGTGAAATGACAGCTTTGTTGCAGTGGAACATCAACTGTATACTTAATGGAACGTCTGCAGTTTTAGCGTATTTGTTAATGGCTTGGTTAAAGAGCTTTTCACAGTACTGGAGGGCCTGAAGCAGTTTCACATAAAGGCCCCCTGCTCTTGCTCTCTCTCTCTCTCTATTTGAAACAAGAATGGTTTCATTATCTTTGTTTAAGTGGAACATGAACTGTATACTTAATGGAACGTCTGCAGTTTTAGCGTATTTGTTAATGGCTTGGTTAAAGAGCTTTTCACAGTACTGGAGGGCCTGAAGCAGTTTCACATAAAGGCCCCCTGCTCTTGCTCTCTCTCTCTCTCTATTTGAAACAAGAATGGTTTCATTATCTTTGTTTAAGTGGAACATGAACTGTATACTTAATGGAACGTCTGCAGTTTTAGCGTATTTGTTAATGGCTTGGTTAAAGTGGAACATGAGCCATTTCATTAGTAGAATGGAAGCAGTTTTACTGACATTAAGTGTTTTATGGCTTGTTTGACGAACTGTTTCATTAATGCAATTGGAATCAGTGATCGGCTTTATTGCAGTGGATTAAAGCTTCAAATCCAGCCAATATTTACAGATAAATGAATCGGTAGCACTTTAAAATAACCATACACTAATATTTAATTGAGCACCAGTAAATTAGTACATTAATTAAAAGTATATTATAAAATCATTGTTTTGACGTTAAATCAGATTCTAAATATAGCTTTAAGTGCCTTATTATAGGTTTGTAAGTATCATTATAATATACATAACAATAATAACCCTTGAACTATTATTGAATAATAACTCATCTCTAGTCGCTGTATTTTATTCAGTTGTTTTTGTTTACAGGTTAAAAACCAAAGCAAAATAAAAATAATGTGTGTCAAATGAAAAGCTAAAATTATTTAAGTGATGCTTCAAATTATAAAGATTCAAAGTAAGACATTAGTCTTTTTTTTAATAAATTAGTATTGAAGTTCATATACATTTATGGTACTTTTACCATGAAAAGCTTTATCAAAGCATTTGGTAATTACTGATTAAAACAACAACAACAACGATATAAGGAGCTAAAAACTAATGATTTTTCAATTGCCCTTTACTTGGTGTTGCAGTTTAAAGAGTTAATGCTTTATTGAGGATCAGTTAATCTTATTTATTTAGAACAATGTGCTCTAAATATGCTAATAAACAATGAACAAACTATTAGAAAGCATCTTGTTATTCAGAGTTATAGGAACAGATCCTCAGAGTGAAAATAAATTATTTATTAACTCAATCCTGTTGTAACACGAGCATATTATATAGATTAAAAGTTCCATTTATAAACGGTTTTAAACGGAAACAATGCTATAGAAACTATGAATTAGCTATCTGCATATGCTTAATGAACGATTAGCGGTGTGTGGTGCTGACAGAGCTCCAGAAGTTCTGCAGAAGAGTGGGATCTGGTAAAGGAAAGCGGTGGAGCTCGGACTGCAGAGCGCTCACAAGAGTTATTTTTGGAGGTATCTGACAGCAGCCAACATGCTTGATCTCCGCGCGTGGAGCACTCACTGTTTGCTGATGTTTCCTCACAGATATCAAGCGCTCCTCTCATCCTCTCTACTCAGATCTACCTGCGCTCTCTGAGACGCGTGCAGCACTGGCTCCCACGGGAGCAGAGCGGCGTCTCCTCTCGCCGTCTCTTCCAGCCTTTCAAGGTTCTCCTCAGAGCTGTCAGGAGCTGCTCATCCTGCATCCACCCTAAACTCTTCCATCACCTTGTTTCAGCAAACACTGTTAACTCTGATTGAAGAGCTGATTTCATGAAGCACACACTAACGATTAAAGAAGCGATGGAGAGCACAGCAGCTTGAGAGATTCAGAGAGAACGAGACAGAGGAGAGAGACGAGGGTTTTCGGCAGCAGCTCGTTTCAGCGTCAGGCGCTCACCCTGACCCGGCCGAGCAGCGCGGCGATGGAGATCTCAGAGGTGACGCATCTCGCAGCAGTCGCTCTCTGAGGCTCTGGGTTAATCTCTGCTGCTGTAGCTGATGACACGCACACACACCTGCCCTCACTAGCTCTCCAGAGCAGAGGAGTAACCTCGCTGCTCCTCTGAGACCTGCACTGATACTACTCAAATGCTCTATATTTACTGCCACTCAGGGTCGTTTCTCAATCAAAACTAAAGCTTGTGCTCGGACCTTTATTTGTTTGCTAATAAAATGCGTGCGTGTCTGAGGAGAGCGGGTTGAATTTAGCTTTTAAATTGTGGCTCTGAAACATTTTTGACACTTAAAACAGATATTTTTTTGACATATCACAAAATGCCTCAGAAACTACAAGTTCATTTCTCACAGTTTAAGATAAAGCTCAGAATTGTTATTATAGTAAATTGCCTCTGGAAAAAAAAATACTTTTGGGGCATTTTTAATAAATGACTGAATTGTTTCTTTTTTTTTGCATTTAAAGCAATTGTTCAAAATTTCTATTTTAAAATGCCTCACAAGTAAAACAAAATAGCTAAAAAATTTCATTTAAAAATGCAAAAATAAAAGTGCTTAAATTGTTTTTTAAAAACTGTGCTTTTTTATTACAAAATATGGTCAACCTTTTGAAAAGCTATCAATTTTAAAAAAGATCTCAAAAAGAACAATAAATTTAAAAATTTTGCATTTACAAAATCTTGTGAAAAAAAGTGCATAACTTCATATTGTTCATTTCGTCACAATTAAAAAATAACCTCAAAATATTTTATTTTATTAAAAAAAGGCTCAAAGTGTAGAAAAACACATTGCTTGTGTATATTTTCCATTTAAAAACATGGTTCATATATATATACATATATATATTTTTTTTTACTAAATATAGACACAAAATGTACATTTTGGCATTTTAAGGCTCACAATAAAAATAAAAATAGTTCTGCATTACTGCATTAAAAAAAGCTCTGAGTCGATATTGTTAATTTATTGAAATATAGGTGTAAAAAAAACAAACATTTACAGATAAGTTCTCTCGAAGCGTTAGGACAGCTCAAGAGAGAAATGGTGTCTACTGAACGTAAATAATTTTTATAACGTAAATAAATTTTTCTTTCTTATCTTGATATTGTGAAAGAAAGAATAATATTGAGGTTGGTGTTTTACTTCTCACTCTTTTCTTCACTTTTTTGCATTCAATTTGGACGGTTCCATATCTTTCAAGCATCCTGCTCTTCAATGCTATCGTATCAGAGCAAAAACCAGGCTTACGTCTACATTTAGTCCCCTGCTGCCATTGGACGAGAGGTTTTAAGAGGAGTTGAGAGAGGAGCGTATTCCTTTCAACGCTCTTTCTAAACATGATGGATAGATTTCTTCTTCTCTCGCAAGCTTCCAGAGCAGAGAGCATCGCCGGCATAGACACCAGAGAAGAGTGCAAGAAGAACTGCTCTAGAACATCCCCTCCAGAACATCAGCTTCAGAGCATCCAGTCCAGAACATCAGCTACGGAGCACCCGCTCCAGAGCATCAGCTCCAGAGCACCCGCTACAGAACATCAGCTATGGAGCACCCGCTCCAGAGCATCAGCTCCATAGCACCCGCTCCAGAGCATCAGCTACAGAACATCAGCTACGGAGCACCCGCTCCAGAGCATCAGCTCCAGAGCACCCGCTCCAGAGCATCAGCTACAGAACATCAGCTACGGAGCACCCGCTCCAGAGCACCCGCTCCAGAGCATCAGCTACAGAACATCAGCTACGGAGCACCCGCTCCAGAGCACCCGCTCCAGAGCATCAGCTCCAGAGCACCCGCTACAGAACATCAGCTACGGAGCACCCGCTCCAGAGCATCAGCTCCAGAGCACCCGCTCCAGAGCATCAGCTACAGAACATCAGCTACGGAGCACCCGCTCCAGAGCACCCGCTCCAGAGCACCCGCTCCAGAGCACCCGCTCCAGAGCATCAGCTCCAGAGCACCCGCTACAGAACATCAGCTACGGAGCACCCGCTCCAGAGCATCAGCTCCAGAGCACCCGCTCCAGAGCATCAGCTACAGAACATCAGCTACGGAGCACCCGCTCCAGAGCATCAGCTCCAGAGCACCCGCTCCAGAGCACCCGCTCCAGAGCATCAGCTACAGAACATCAGCTACGGAGCACCCGCTCCAGAGCACCCGCTCCAGAGCATCAGCTCCAGAGCACCCGCTCCAGAGCATCAGCTCCAGAGCACCCGCTCCAGAGCATCAGCTACAGAACATCAGCTACGGAGCACCCGCTCCAGAGCACCCGCTCCAGAGCATCAGCTCCAGAGCACCCGCTACAGAACATCAGCTACGGAGCACCCGCTCCAGAGCATCAGCTCCAGAGCACCCGCTCCAGAGCATCAGCTACAGAACATCAGCTACGGAGCACCCGCTCCAGAGCATCAGCTCCAGAGCACCCGCTCCAGAGCATCAGCTACAGAACATCAGCTACAGAACATCAGCTACGGAGCACCCGCTCCAGAGCATCAGCTCCAGAGCACCCGCTCCAGAGCACCCGCTCCAGAGCATCAGCTCCGGAGCACCCGCTCCAGAGCACCCGCTCCAGAGCATCAGCTCCAGAGCACCCGCTCCAGAGCGCCAGCTCCAGTGCGCCAGCTCCAGTGCGCTAGCTCCAGATCATCCGCTCCAGAGCGCCAGCTCCAGAGCACCCGCTACAGAGCATCCGCTCCAGTGCGCCAGCTCCAGTGCGCTAGCTCCAGTGCGCTAGCTCCAGTGCGCCAGCTCCAGATCATCCGCTCCAGATCATCCGCTCCAGATCATCCGCTCCAGTGCGCCAGCTCCAGTGCGCTAGCTCCAGTGCGCTAGCTCCAGTGTGCCAGCTCCAGATCATCCGCTCCAGAGCACCCGCTACAGAGCATCTGCTCCAGAGCACCCGCTCCAGAGCATCTGCTCCAGAGCACCCGCTCCAGAGCACCAGCTCCAGAGCACCCGCTCCAGAGCACCCGCTCCAGAGCATCAGCTACAGAACATCAGCTACGGAGCACCCGCTCCAGAGCACCCGCTCCAGAGCATCAGCTCCAGAGCACCCGCTCCAGAGCATCAGCTCCAGAGCACCCGCTCCAGAGCATCAGCTACAGAACATCAGCTACGGAGCACCCGCTCCAGAGCACCCGCTCCAGAGCATCAGCTCCAGAGCACCCGCTACAGAGCATCAGCTCCGGAGCACCCGCTCCAGAGCATCAGCTCCAGAGCACCCGCTCCAGAGCATCAGCTACAGAACATCAGCTACGGAGCACCCGCTCCAGAGCATCAGCTCCAGAGCACCCGCTCCAGAGCATCAGCTACAGAACATCAGCTACAGAACATCAGCTACGGAGCACCCGCTCCAGAGCATCAGCTCCAGAGCACCCGCTCCAGAGCACCCGCTCCAGAGCATCAGCTCCAGAGCACCCGCTCCAGAGCACCCGCTCCAGAGCATCAGCTCCAGAGCACCCGCTCCAGAGCGCCAGCTCCAGTGCGCCAGCTCCAGTGCGCTAGCTCCAGATCATCCGCTCCAGAGCGCCAGCTCCAGAGCACCCGCTACAGAGCATCAGCTCCAGTGCGCCAGCTCCAGTGCGCTAGCTCCAGTGCGCTAGCTCCAGTGCGCCAGCTCCAGATCATCCGCTCCAGATCATCCGCTCCAGATCATCCGCTCCAGTGCGCCAGCTCCAGTGCGCTAGCTCCAGTGCGCTAGCTCCAGTGCGCCAGCTCCAGATCATCCGCTCCAGAGCACCCGCTACAGAGCATCTGCTCCAGAGCACCCGCTCCAGAGCATCTGCTCCAGAGCACCCGCTCCAGAGCACCAGCTCCAGAGCACCCGCTCCAGAGCACCAGCTCCAGAGCACCCGCTCCAGAGCACCCGCTCCAGTAAATCCGCTCCAGAGCACCAGCTCCAGAGCACCCGCTCCAGTAAATCCGCTCCAGAGCATCAGCTCCAGAGCATCAGCTCCAGAGCACCCGCTCCAGAGCACCCGCTCCAGAGCACCCGCTCCAGTAAATCCGCTCCAGAGCACCAGCTCCAGAGCATCAGCTCCAGAACATGGACCCTTAACTAACAGAACAATCACTGAACTAACTGCTCAATTAAAGAAAAAAAAACCCTTCAAAGTTCTCATTAAAATGTTTTTCAAATGCAAAATTCACATTTAAAGCTTTCTTAAATCTGAGACCTTTTATAAGTAATAGCTTTATAAAAATTGAATTTTTGCGATTTTTAAAATGCACAGCTTTTAAAAATATATTTTAAGTATTTTGGTTTTAACAATAACATTTCATAGCTATTTTGGTTTCATTTTGCGGCATTAAAAAACCTGTTAAATTAAATTAAATAAATACACCTCAAAGTTCAAATAAAAGTTCTGCACACATTTTTTTTGTTTTAGAAATGTTTTTAAATGTAAAAATCCCATTTCAGAGTTTTTTTTTTATTCTGAGATCTTTTTTTTTAATTAAAAGCTTTATAACATGTTAAACATTTTTTTGTAATAAAAAAATTCATGCCTTTTTATTTACATTTTGAGCACTTGAGCATTACAACTGAGCAAAAAACAAGACTTTGAATGACATTCGAATGCTGAAAATACTCCTGCATCTACAGAAGCTACTGTCTAAAGGTTCTTCTGCAGCACCGCTGAGAAACTCACAGAGCAGCAGCTAAACCCTCACGAGTGAACATTCCACAAGTCCTGCTTCCCCAGATCCGCCTCGGACCAGATTAAACCAGCTGCAGAGGTTTTTCTGATCAAGATCTGATTTGATCACCAGCGCTAAACATCTCCTCACATCCCTGAGTTTTCTCTGCAGAGCCTCAGCAGCTGGGAAAGCTTCAAATATATCTAAATAACAGCAAATAAAGGCATAATCAATCCTCGTTGTCAAAGGGTAATGGTGAGCATGCCGCCCGCTCGCTCGTGCTGTAAAGAGCGCTAATTAAAGATCACTTCTGGGTGACGGATTAGCTGTGAACGGTCCCTGCGCCTGAGGTTAAGCTACCTTGGGTTGCTCATTATTCAGCCATTAAGCCATCAAAGTGAACTCAGCGGCCCATAAAAAGAGCCATTAATCATCAGCTAGGAGAGGTTTACCTTCTTTGTTGTCACTCTGGCCCCGTGCTCGCTCCCAGAAGCACTTGTCGTTCCGGGGCTCCTCCATCAGAGCTTTGCTGCCCGACACAAACCACGGCGAGTGCTGCTCCGTCATGAGTGAGTCCAGGTCCAGGACATTCCTGATGGAGACCGGGCTCGTGTCGGCGTGGGAGCGCTCTCCGTTCAGCCCAGCCGGGGCCTCGCCCTTCTTTCCGGCCAGGGGTTGGTCTTCTGAGATGCTGAACTGCTGCCTCTGCAGCTGGATCTGTGCCTGTAAGATCTCCAGAGGATGGACCTCGTCCTGGCCGGCGGTGCTCAGCGGTGTGCGCACCTGCTCCATGCAGGGAGCCTCACAGAAGCTCCTGCTCTCCGAGGAACACTTAACGGCTGCTCGACACGGCCTGGGCTCCTCACTGCCGTAGTTGGGGCTGGCATCGTCCAGGTAATCCATGCAAGGCGAGACGCCGTCCGACTTCCCCACGCTCTGAATCCCGCTGTCCATAGAGGTGGCGAGGTCCGGCTTCCCGAAGGAAGGCGAGACCATCTCCGGAGTCTTGCCCCGGCTTTCCGCGCTCGCTCCCTGGTGACCTGGGCTGACGACGGGGTTGCATGGCGGAGAGAAGCTCCCGGGGCTGATGTGACCACTGTCGCGTCTCTTCTTCCCCCTCCCCTTGCTTCCCGGCCCAGGGGCCACCTTCCCCTCGCACCCTGACTCCATGTTCTCATTCGGGGAGAGTGTGCAAGTGTCTCGCTTCAGCATCTGGTTTGGGGCCACCGTCGTATTCCCAGAGCACAGCACTTGAGCGTTCTGAGGAGTGCTGCTCTGGAAATACTCGCCGCTGCTATTCATGTCCGTCTCCACCTGTCCGCCTTGCGCTTGGCCTCATTTTGGCTCTTCTTATTGAAAGTCACATTAAGGTTCGGGGCCCCGAGGCTGGCGATCATGTTCTGGCAGGCTGTGGAGAGCGCAGCTAGGCAGCTCTGACCAAACACGCTGTCTTTAGTGCTAGCTTTGTTCAGATTCCCCAAAGAGAGGGCCCCAAGCTTGCTGACGGACAGGTGCTGGCTGGAGAGGTATTCAGGATGGGCGGGAAAGTTCCCCGGAGAGGAGCCGAACCCTGACGGAGTGTTCTGGGGCACTCCCTGTGGAGCCGGCCCTCCGGGAGGGAAGCTCTGCTGCTGCCTCATCCCCATCCCTCCGAACTCTGCCGGCCTCCTGTCAGCAGGGGCCCCCAGCTGCATGCTGCTCTCATCAGGAGGCTGCATCTGCAGAGGGTTACTGACATTACTCTTGCACGGATGATGTGCTGCGGGGGAACTCAGAGACTGCATGTCCATGTTTGTTGCACTGTGTCTAAAAATAATGGCGTGTCCGCTCTCTGCCTGCTCTGGGCCGTGCTTGTTAAGGTCCCTACAGTGCTGCTGCGGCTCAGGAAACCACGAGTGTTCTTGAGGTAGGTGAGAGCTGTCAAAGCCTCCGTGAAAGCTGGACTTCTTTTCAAAGCCATTATCCAGGGGCCCTCGACAGAGGCTCGAGGAGGCATCCCCGTGGACGCTCAGGTCAGTTTGTCTCAATCTCTGCTGCTGGCTCCTCGAGGCCATCTGTTTGATCATCATGGCTGCGTTCTGTCGCCGCTGCTGTTGCGGGGCGGAGCTCAGGGGCCCTGATGGAAAGCCGTCGGTCACATGAGGAGAAAAGTCCCCCATCGGGGAGGGGAACGCAGAGGGTGACAGGTGGCTCTCCAGGTTGGGTCGGTGGTGTGCGGCGTGGCTCAGGGAGGCGCAGGTGTCTGCAGTGGAGCCGTTCGGGAGATCAAACCGTGGCCTTTTAGCCACATTCAGATACGGGTTGACGTGATGCGGAGGTTGCGGGGTGAGCTGGGGGACGTCGAACATCGGCTCCCCGAAGGGATGCATGTTATGGGTGTTGAGTCTGTGTATGGGGCGATCCAGGTGGCCCTGCGGAGCCTCGCCGGTGTACTCCATGTTGTGGTAGAAGCGGGGGTTGGCTGCGGGTCTCTGCTGCGGGACGAGGTTGTGCCTCCCAGGAACGTCGTGTTTTGCTCTGCTCCCAGTTCGATCCAAAAACACGCCGTGGTGAGCGTCCATCTTCGAGCGGTTGCAGGGTGAGAAGTGGCCCCCTGGGGCCCCCGTGTCGCAGTAGCGCAGCTTGTGCTCGGACACGTCGGCGCTGGAAAACCCCTGCATGTCAAAGCTTCCCGTCAGAGGGTCGCTGGAGAAGCAGTGCTCCGCACCCGCCACCCTGCCCTGCGGGAAGAGCCGGTAGTGTTCCAGTCTGTGCGTCTCCGGCGAAGACGATGGCAGGCCGTGAAAGGAGGCAGCGCGGTTGGGGGACTGATCGAGGGGGAGGCAGGGTGCAGGGACGGCATGGGTTCCGTTCTGGTGGAACTCGGCCATCCTCTGCTGCGGGATGCACTCTCGCGCTTGTGTCTCCGCCAGCTGCGGGCCGAAGCCTCCTTCATACATGTGCGCTGAGTGCGTGTGGTTGAAGCCTGTGAGGCGCTCACCGTGCAGGCACGAGGGTGCGCCGTCCTGGAACAGATGCGGGTGCTGCTCATGGCTTGGCGTTGGATGGCCGAACGCTGCTTGCATGTGCAGGTGATGCTGCGGCTGCGCTCCCATCGGCAGCATCTCCCCGTGAGTCTGGAACCCGTACGGCTCCCGATTCGAGGCGTAGCCGAGGCCCTGCATGGGAGACTCGTTCAGGGGCCCCATCATTGGCTCCACGGCGACTGACGGGCCCTTCATGTGAAAGCCGCCGCTAGAATAATTTGAGTTCATTTTCACTCCTCAGGGATTAGATTCCTTTTGTTGGTTTGGCGCTGCAAAAGAAGAGACAGAGTCAGCAGCTCGCCGTGAACAATGGTACAGCAGTGCGGTAACCCCTTCAGAGCCAGAACCATCGCTAACCTGACCAGCCTCCTGGAGAACATCACTTCATTTAAGTAAACGTGAAGCTCTACGTTCATAACCTGAACCACTCGAGAACACGTTTATATGATGTGTTCACATTTAAACTAGCCCGTAAATAAAGAAATATAATTTCAATTTCGGAGTATTTGAGAGCTTTAGGTCTGAAATGCTTCTGGAGTTTTATCTGTTGATTATTTTGGCTCTCCTGAGCATCGTGGAGAAGAAGACTCCACACTCTTCTGAGACTCTGAGAAGAATCCGCTCTGAAGGGGTTTAAACGGAGCATGCGCAGATGTTAATATTAATTGCATTATGCACAACACTCATTATTCTCTCGTGCACGCGCACGGTTAAAGGAACGTTCCAGAGCGCGCGGGAGAAGAAGCCCACCTCACCTCCTCTCATCTCATCTCCTCCTCGAGGTTCTCCTCAGAACGCGCTCCTCTTGAGATTCCTCCGCGCGTTACGCTCCCACTCCTCCAAACAGGAACCCGGTGGAGGTGACCCCGCGCATGCTCCCGTCGCGCGGGTTCACAACAGAAGCGCTCCGGAACGCGCCGATCGCGGAGGCAGAAGTTCGTTCGTTCGTTCGCGCGCGTCCGCTCCTAGAAGCGCTCCGGCGCCGCGGGAGCGCGTGTGGAGAGCGCGGAAAGCGTGCGGTGGCGGGAGCCGGAGAGGCGGGCGGAAGGGTCTAGAGAAGCCATGTTTTCGTAGCGTTGTTCGCGGGAGAGAAGCGCGGCGGGGCGCGGTGAGGGGCTCTCGCGTCTTCGTGTGCTGCTGGAGCTCTGGCAACAAGTTTGACGTTCCCTCATTCGCTCCTCCCCCTCCCTCCCGCTCCATGCGCAGGGGCGGGGTCTGGCGCGTGGTGGGCGGGGCTTGTTTAAGGTGGTCTGGAGAAGAAAGCGCAATCTTTCTTTCCCCGAGAGCTTTTAAACACAGAAGTTTTGAGACACTTTAAACCGTTTTGTTACAACCACAAAAATATTTACAGCAACACACTAATATGAGCATTTAAAGTATTTTATTCATATTTATTATTTAAGGGTTAAGAAGCAACCGCAGCAATGCCTTTAACATTTTTGTGAAATATTCAATAAATCAGCAATTTATACAAAGCTAGGTGAGCAACCTTTGAGCGTTTTCTTTTTAGTCACAACAAACTATATAAAATCTAATATTAGATATCGATCAGGCTCAACCCTGGTGTTTGTTAGCAACTAAAATGAGAGCATTTTAATTTATATTTGAGAACGAACAAGTAATTGTCCTGCACTCAATGAGAAGTTCCTTCCATATTTTTGTAAGGTGTTACATTTTGAAAGTAAGTAATGCTAGGTTAGCAAGATGATTGTTATTCACAGAACACATGAGCATAATTATTTAAATCATGTTAAAATCAATATAATCAAATTGCTGTTATCAATCTTCTTATCTGTTTAACAATATTTTTGTTACAAAAATTAAATGTTTTTGTAGAATAAAATCAGCGTTTCAGAGTTACACGTCAAGATCTCTTCATATACCCCAGCTTTAAAAATACAAACATATATCACCGAAACCTTGCAGGAATAAGATAAAATAGGGGCGTGCTTATACTCAACGTGGGCGGGGTTTGTGTAAGGATAAACAGGTTTGTTCTTTAGTTAAAATCGCAGCGTTGAGCAAGAATCTTTTTTCTGGAGGGTTGTGGAGCGAGTGGGACTACTTCTGTTAAAAACAGAAATATATCATGCACAAGCTAAGAAGAAAGAATAAAAAAGCAATAAAAACCTCTTTAAAAACAAGTGAGTTTAGATAAACTTCATTATTATTTTGAAACAATTAAAGATTACACGAATGTAAAATAAAACAGCTTTGCTGATGAATATATTTTATCAGAGTGTAACCTGATACTTTGATTAAAATTAAATCGGTTTGGAACAAAGTTGGGGCGGAGACTTGTTTAAGGAAGTACGTAAGAGATGTAATCCAAAAAAAAAAAACAGAGCAGCTGAAGGAACTCTAGAGGCGTTCTCAGAGGCACTGCTGTATTTCACACAGCGCAAGAACGCCCCCTGCTGGAGCATTGGGGAACCAACATTCACAACATTCCAAACTCATTCATCTTCATGTCGGCTTTCTTCATGAACCGCCAACATCTCTGGCATATGTTTTACGCGGCGGATGCCCTTCCAGCCGCAACCCATCGCTGGGAAACATTCACACACACATTCACACTTTAACACTATGGACAATCGTTCTTACTCAATTCACTTATACCGCATGTCTTTGGACTTGTGGGGAAACCGGAGCACCCGGAGAAAACCCACGCGAACCCGAGGAGAACATGAGAACTCCACACAGAAATGCCACCTGCCCCAGCCGAGGCTCGAACCAGCGACCTTCTTGCTGTGAGAGACCGTGCTACCCACTGCGCCACCGTGACGCAACATTCCAAACTCATTCTCCTAAAAAGCCTTTTATTCTCAGCTTCGAGATCTGCGGGACTCTCTCAGAGCACACGATCAGCTTCTTTTAACGTCCATTTTTAAAACGTTGAAGAAAACTCATCTGTTAAAAAGTAGTGTTTCAAAAGTGCAGAAAGAATTTGAGTTGAGCAGCAATTAGAAACAAAATAAGAAATAATTACATATTTAACAGTATATATATATTTAACAATTTAAGAAAATACAATTTAAAAGTAGCTAAAATAAATGGAATAAACACCTTACACACCTCAAAATAAAATACCAGAACAGAAACTAAACTAAACAATAAAACAAATCCAAACTAAATTGACGTATATTACAGAATTTTTTTTTTTTGAAATGTTAAAAAATATGTAAATAAAAACTAATTAAAATAATATAAAAAGGTGCAAATAAATTTAATTTAGTCTTAAATACAAAAAGTAAACAACAAAAATAGATTTATTACGTAGATTAAAGCTCAAAGAATAATCTCAATAAATATAAAACTTTGATTAATTTAAATAGGTAATATTATTTTAAGAAAAAAACAAAGTAAAAATAAAATGAATTCTAACAAAACACTGAAAAATGATAAAAAAGCAAAGTAAATGTAATGATATAAAAGTAAATGTAAATAAAATAAAATTCAATCACATAACCTTTATTTAAATACTTTTGAAACATTATAAAATATTGACGAAAACCAAAACATTAAATTCAACCAACAAAAACTAAACGATTTAAATAAAATAAAAAAACTATTAGTTACAATATCTATAACACTAAAAGACACTAAATATACAAGGTAAAACAACTTTAAATACTATAAAATGCATTACAATGAATCTGAAAAAAAAAAGCTGTGTATTCGAATGTAAAAATGTCACGAATTGAAATAAAAAACAAAATGAATTAATTTAAAGGATCTTAACAGGGTTCAGAGCTCTTTTCAAACCCTGAAAACTGAAGTTTAGATGAGAAGCACTAGAGGTTCCTCTCTCCTCTCGTTCTCTGAAAAGTCTCCAGGAGAGACACGCTCTACAAACCTCCTCGAGATCAGAGTGAGACATAGTCCGGTCGAGAAGACGAGCCACACGTGAGTGAGAAAGAGAATCCGTTTATTCAGAAACTGAGAAGATCATCCACAGAGAAGCTCTGGAGAAACCACGCTAATGCGCAGGCACGGAGGCTCCTCTGATTTACAGAGACGCAGCATTGAGGAGCTCCCGGCACAGACAGTCCTTTATTCAAGTGATCACACAGTGGTGCCTCCATACCCCCCCCCCCACCCCCCATACCCCCCCCCACCCCCCACACACACACACACACACACACACACACACACACACACACACACACACACACAGAAACCCATGAGAGTGTACAAACATGAACATGAGAGACATAATACAGCAAACGAGAGAAAGAGAGGCTGGTTCCTTTAGCGCTACAGAAACAGAGACGGGACGCCTCGCCTGGAGCAGGACCTCTTCCTCATTAGATGAGTTACACCTCCGTCTGTCCTCCACGAGGAGATCAGAGATCGATTGATGAGCGCAAACTGCTCTCCAAACGCTTCAAATCTGCATTGATTTAAAACTAAATAACCCAGTTAATCATTCTCTCTGATGAACCATCTTCTCAGAGAGGAGAAAGAGCTGGTAGATGTTTTTGGAGAAGTTCTTTGGAGACCTTCTTTTTGGAGAAGATGTGTGGCGTGCTCTCGGCACGCCACACATCAGAACCAAAAACTTCTTCTGTGAGAGCGCTCTGAGTTCAGAGACAGTTTTACCAGTGAACTCAACTCACACATGTTTCAGAGGAGAAACACAAACCTCCTGGTGTTGGTTAGCAAGCCTGGACGGTTTAGCTCCTACTCCTAGGCTACTCTAGCTCCAGGCGAGCTTGATTAGTGTGATCAGGTGTGTTTCCTGATGGGTGAAGCAGAATGGTGCAGTGCTCCGTAGCTCCAGGAGCAGCTCTAAGAGCCCCTGCTCTACAGCATCTCCCACACGACTCTCTTTCCGTTACAAAAGCGCTTCTTAAACCGTTACATGGAACAGAACCTTCTAATATTAATTCATATTTCCTGCACTATGATACAGCTGAATGTAGCCTGTGCTCAGATCTCCTCCAGCTTTGAGTCGTCCCTCGGTGAGGATCAGAACGCTGGGTGTTGCAGCCTTTAGCTCCTCCTCTTTCCATTCTCTCTTAGTAATCTTTCACCGGCCCTGCGGCTTGTTTGTGAAGCGTTTACTGAGTTTGATGTGTTTTGTAGCTAGCAGGAGAGTTATTAACCGGCTTTTTCTCCATTTCCCTCTCTCATCTCACAGCTCCGGACAGCCCTTGGAGTGTTAAATAAACTCGAACTGAATTATTAAAAAAATGTTTTGATTAAAGTTGCATAGAATGCAAAACTGAATCTCTGATCATTTCTGAGTGTAGGTCACATATTTCGACTTCAGGAGAGGTTTCTCTCGCTTCTTGTGAGGCTCTGGAGAACAACCTGTCGGTCTCAGAGGACCAGAGGATATCCACGGAGCAGAGCAGACCTCGTTCTTCAGTTAATCGGTTGAATTCATTGCAAAAAAAAGATTCATAATTTTGAGAGTTGAAGCTTCTTTAATAAAAGTACTAACTCCTGGTTTGTAGAATCTACTTCTGGTTCACTGTTCACAAGAGCCAAAAACACTCACGAGTGGTTAGACCGCGGCGGAGCGAAGATACAGAGCTATGAAGAAGTCTCAGACGTGGATCATCTCAAGCTTCTGCAGGGTTCAAAGCAGAGACTGAAGACCTGCTCAGACCAGGAGATCCAGGTGGAATTTATAATCATTTTATTTTTCTTTCGTGTTTTGGTTAGAAGTCCTTCAGCGTTTTCCTTTTTTATTGTTATCTCAGTGATTGTGCCGTACAGTATATCAGGATCACGCTGAATGTTATGATCTTTTAAAAACTCAATTAAAGTTCTAGTTGAAATACTTTAGTGAAATACAGAAGATACAGGAGCTCCCTTTGAAGAGAAACTAAATAAATAATTATATAGCGTACAGACAGGAAGTCTACTCACGTAATTCAAAGCTTTAACCTACACACTAGGTTTTTTTTTTACATAATAAAAACGTTTTTCCTGAAATCAGATTTATATTATTAAACTCTAATCAGGGCCGGTGTTTAAGATCAGCAGTGCAGGAATGTGTGATTCACTTGATACTGAATTCTGCACACATTTTACTTCTCTGTAATGTGAAAAATCTTAACAGATTAAGCAATTGATTGCAGTGACGGATTAATCGATTAGTAACATAATCGATAGCTGCAGCCCTACTTCACTCTTGATTCTTAGGTTCTTTTATTCTGAGATTTTTAGGTTTTATTTCAGCTAAAGGAGTGGAGTCAGGAGCTCAGCTGCTGCTCAGGGTTAATCTCCTCACATCAGCTCTCAGACGGAGCGGCTCGCTGCCGGAGCGCCAGCTCAGAATGTAAATCTGCTGCCATGACAACGGCAGCCTCATTTGCATAATCTGTCAGCGAGGCTTCAGGAGAAGCATCGGGAGCGCTCTGCAAGCTCTCTCGCTGTGTTTTGAGCGAGCAGATCTCAAAAATCTTCAGAGTGGAGAGCCCAGACCCCAGCTCTTCTCTGAGGACCATTGAGGCTCGAGATGCTGGTTTCTCGGTGTTCTCCTGCCGGTGGGAGCAGTGAGAGCACCTGTGCTATCCTAAAGCAGCTCCAGCAGCAGTCCTGAGCAGCCTCAATCACTCTCAGAGCGCTCGGGATAATAACCCCCCCTGGAGGAACCTAAAAGAAGTGCTCCATCTCACTAGAAACACACAGATTACAGATATAAGCACACAGACAGTTGGTCCCACGCCTGCTGAAAGCAGCTAGCGCTGTAATTTAAGGGTCCTAGCTCAGCATTGATTCCTGATGAACTCACGCTTCGAGAACACTGGAAGAGTCCGACCAACCGGGGCCCGGAACGGACACTCAGCCAATGAGAAGAGATTCTCTCTCTCTGAGAGTCATGGTCATGAGTTACTCACCAGCTAATGAGCGATAACGATTAACTGATGACAAGTGATGAGTTCTGCCCAAACACGCACTCTAAAGTCAGAAACACTGCTCTGCCATTATAATGGCGCTAACACGCTAAGTGAACAACGAGCTAATTCTAGATTGTAAGTCAACGAGCTAAACCAATCAGAAGCAAGAGTTTCCAGCGGAATAGAATATTCCGCATAAACTGAGAGAATATAGCTTAAAAAGACAAAAGTGTCAGTTAATCTCAGAGCATGAATAGTGCACGTGTGTGTACTCTCACGACTCTGGAGTGAATACAAACGGAGAAACGGGCCAACCAGGAACCAGGAAGAGCTGTTAAAAACGTGCTGGACAGGAAGTAATGGAGAGCTCAATCGAACTCTCTAAATCGTCTTATCGAGAAAATATATATAGACAATAATTATCAATATCAAATTATCACCCAGCCCTAGTTTAATGCATAAAAAGCATGCAACATCAGGAAGAGCAAGGAGTAAATGGAGAGTAGATTACTGAAACAGTGCTGAAATGCTTAAATCCTCTGTAAAAGACAGTCTGAGGGGATCGTTTCTCTCAGCGCATCAGAGATCTGACTGAACACAGGTGAGCCTCTATAAACGTAAGGAGCTCAGCTGGAGTAACTCATGAGCACTCAATCAGATCCTGGCTGTTACTGGAGGATCAGGAATCAATGCTTGGTGAACCCTGGAGATAAAGCTGAGAGAGCAGTATGAGGTTGAGAGAGCAGGCTGCGCTCTCCAGGGGCCCCTGAGGGCAGGCGTGTGGGTACAGTACTCGTTCTGCTGAGGATGGCGATGCCAGCGATTCAGAGCGATGGCGCTCGTTGTCCGGGTGAAATTGTGAAGGTTTCTCTCACTGTTCATGAGCAGCGCTGGTGCCTCGAACCTGACCGGTTCGACGAAGCTGTGAGAACAGAAACAAACAGAGCGTTAGAAAGCGTTCCGCTAAAACCGGACCATTCTGAACCCACACCAGCGGCAATAGGTGGGGACCGAAACGCTTCTACTTGGAAAAATCACATCTTATTTATCAGCACCCAGTCCATGAATCTCCTGTTATTGAAAATGTTTGGTGGCACGGCAGTCCAGCCATCTGGTATACCACTCGACAGCTTCTCTCCAGAGAGCTCGATGCTCCAGCCTGTGGAGTATAACAGCACCCAGTCTCTGAATCTCCTGTTTTAAAAGATGTTTGAAAGTTCAGAATTCTCATGTCAGCTGGGGGTTGGGGGGATCTGTGATGTCACTGTGTATCTCAGAGAATATCGTAGCTGACTCAAAGTGTTTTTAAAAATCCAACATGGAGTTTCTGAGACGGAGCCTCAGAGTTTCTCGGCCCTTGGCCCTTCGATGATCCTTGAGCAGGAAAGTAAGGATTCTCTCAATTCCAAATCACTCGATAATTCTGTATTCTTCTACAAAGAGACTTCTAAAACCACCACCACACCATTACAGCGCACATGATTACAGCAGCCCAGTACTTGATAGAAGAGCGGTGCTAGTGTTCAGTGCAGAAATGTTCCCATTCTCATTCATTCACTCAATCAGTCACCCAACCACCCACTCATTCACTTACCCCACCACTCACTCACTCACTCACTCGCCCACCCAATCACCCCACCACCCGCCCGCCCGTCCGTTTGCTAGCTCGCCTGCTCGCTCACAGTAAAAGAATGAGCACAACGACAGGGTGGGAGAGAGAAAATAAGAGCTGGCTGGTATCCATTCTGACTCTAAACAGAGGATTTCCTTTAAGATCAATAATCAGCTGAAACAGAATCTCTATAAAATCCGAAGATGTTTATCAATCTCTGAGTAAAAGATCTCATCAGGAGTTTCAGCTGCTCAGAGGAACTGCATCTATGGTTAAGCCCCGCCTAACAAGAGCAGATCATCCAATCACAGCTGATATATCGGCGCCTGTGGAGAAATCATCTTCTCTTCACAGATCGTGGAGAGAGAGAAAAAGTGGGAGAGAGAGAAGGGGAGAGAGAGAGGAGAGAAAGAGAGAAAAGGGGAGAGTGAGAAAGAGGAGAGAGAGGAGAGAGAAGGGGAGAGGGAGAGAGAGAAGGGGAGAAGTGAGAAAGAGAAGAGAGAGGAGAGAGAAGGGGAGAGTGAGAAAGAGAGAGAGGAGAAAGAGAAGGGGAGAGCGAAAGGGAGTGAGTGAGTGACTGAGTGAGTGAGTGAGTGAGACCTCCAGAAACACAGGCTCCGGCTCGCCTGATAAAACCCCCGAACACAGTCCAACGTTTCATTCTCTTCTCCTGAAACCAGTGCTAGTAGTCCCCTCAGACGAGGAACCGGTAGAGGAGCAGCGAGTTAGAGAGTGAGTGAGAGAGTGACTGAAGGGTTAGTAAGCGGCAGAAGTGGCGGAGGATGGAAACGGTGGAGCGGGGAACACTTACAGTCTCGTGACCTGCCTCGGGTTAATAAAGAGCACTCCGCTAGTCCTCCGCTGCGGTCGTGCCGCGCACCTGCCCCTTCTGACGCATCTAAACACAGAGCACGATGTTAGAGGAGCTTCAGGATCCAAGAGACGCCCCGCACATAGCAGGAACCTGATCACGATACCCAGGAAACACTGAGTTTCAATGTTCAACTCAGAAGAACACAGGTCCAGAAGACGCTGCCCTCGGCACACTGCCGTTTCTCTCGATTACTCTAGGACCACTGAAGGAGAGTCAGGGTACAGCGACCGAGCGGGTGCTGCTGCTCAGAATTTCAGGATCAACATCACTGCACCCTCAAAACTGCACCCAACATCACTGCACTCTCACACTGCACCCTCAAAAACACCAGAACTCATAAAAATCATACTTTCTAATAGTTTGTGTTTAAGAATCCCTGTTTGCCGCTCGTAAGTGCAGTGCACCCTGGAGCCAGCATTAGCCAGCTGGATGTTCTGGAG
Organism: Danionella dracula; assembly: GCA_900490495.1. NCBI lineage: Eukaryota > Metazoa > Chordata > Actinopteri > Cypriniformes > Danionidae > Danionella > Danionella dracula. Next base: position 1,030,795 of record UELW01000156.1, read on the forward strand.
CGCAGGAGCGAGCTTTTATGAGGCTAGAGTTAAGAGCTTGCAGCTCCAGAGTGAGCCGCTGTGCTCGTGGAACACTGGGAACATCAGCTCACAGCTCACCTCCTCCAGCTCACGCTGTGTCTCCGCCTCCATTCGGCGGATGTCCTCCATCGTCAGCTCCACCCAGCTGTCGATCCAGCAGAACAGCTGCCGGTGGAAGTTTGTGAAGATTCTCTTCTCTTGCTAAAAGGAACCGTAAGAGGAGGGGATGAATGAACATGAGAGACAGGACTGCTTTAGGGTTCTGGCAAAAAAAAAAAAAAGTTTTCGGCAGCCACCTGAGTTTAAGTGTTAGTCACATTTTACTCATTTAAAAATGTAATGGTTTTAGTCCAGTTTTAGTTGGTGTAAATTAATATTTAGTTGATTTAAAAATATATATGTTAACAAGTTAATTTAACTTTTTTTATTTAAATATTTGAAATAATGTTTTTGTTTGAATTTATTTCATGTATTAATGCCCCATTGAAAGATCGTTGATAGGCTTTTCATTAATAAACACAGTGAAATACTACAGTGAAATTCAAAAAGAACAAAAATATTCTTAATCTGATAGTTTTTTTAGTTATGGAGAAAGAACACGTATGTACTGATTTAAAAGCATGTACTGAAATTGATGTTTTAAAAAATAAAAGGCCGTTTTCATCCACAAGGAGCGAAGATTTCGATAAGAGCGTGGAACAACGTGGATGTTACCATAGCAACTGCTAATGTCTATATGTTTCTGCCAAGTGAAGTAAACGTCTCAATATATTTATAGCCAACAGAAGTATTTAATATTGTTTTATATATATTTATATGTGTGTATATATATTTAATGAAAGAGGTTGACGTGACCTGGGAATGGTTTGTTGTGTTGTTATTTTTTACGTTAAATTACGTCATCGTTGATTGATTTGTTCCTCTTTCATCAGAATTAGGTTTGTAGTTTAATAAAGACATTTATATTTGTAGCCTTTAAGCTGTGTGTCATGAAGGAGATTTTTAACGCGGCTGCGTAGCCTCGTGCAAGATGAAGTGTCGCGCTCGAGGTGCCTGCAATCGTCCCCACAACATTTTCGTCCACTCATCTCGTCAACGAAAGCATGCAATGAAACGATTCCTCAAGTTACTCAAATAACTCTATTACGAAAATTAGTTGCGGCAAATATTGTTCTTTTTATAATAAGGAGTAAAACCTTGTTTTGAGAAAATATTGTCTTGAGGAGAAAAAAATGTTTATTCTAATAAATGTACTTTGTCACTGTTCTTAAAGTGCTTCAGGAATATTATGGACTTTTATCTTATTAGGTGAATGTTACATACTGGTCAAAAACGCATCTTTCTTGGAACAAGAGAGAAAGCATTTTTACGCAGTTATTTTCCGGGATCAAGAAACAAATCTGCCAGTCAGGGAGGAAACGCGTGAGAATTCTGAACATGATTGGGAAAACATCTATAAAGTACATGATTCCAGCATCCCCGAACCCTTCTTGGAACACGTTTAGGTTTTTTTTACGTGTTCCAATCAAAATAAAGTCCCAGGGGCTGCGATGATTTCGTAATAAAAGTCCTCTAAAGCAGGCAGGTGGTAATATTAAAGTGTGAGGGATTTTTTTATTCTGTTTTCATCGTCAGCGCGCTTCTAAAAGTAAAAACTGATTGATTTTCAGAAGTTATTTCTGGTTTTAAGATCCTCTGTTTTTTATTGATTCAGAACAGTTTTAATGAAATGAGTTTTACAATAAAAATCTGATCACATTTTCACAGTTTTTCAAATTTTGTGACACTAGTATTCAGCGTTAACTACATTGATTAAATTCTGTTTTCCCATAAAGTTGCATGATATTCTTCTTATAAGAAGAAAATCGAATTGAGCAATAAATTCTTGTTTTTACGTGAATTTAATATATGTATATATTGAATCAATCTATCTTTACATCTATGCATATATTGACCTATTTATCTTTATATCCATCGATGTATATAGCAATCTATCTACAGTGAGGAAAATAAGTATTTGAACACCCTGCTATTTTGCAAGTTCTCCCATTGAAATTTTCAGCGTCGGTTCATGTCCACTGTGAGAGACAGATCTAAAAAGAAAAATCCAGAAATCACAATGTATGATTTTTATTTGAACTATTTATTTGTATGATACAGCGGCAAATAAGTATTTGAACACCTGAGAAAATCAATGTTAGTACTTGGTACAGTAGCCTTTGTTTGTGATTACAGAGGTCAAACGCTTCCTGTAGTTTCTCATCAAGTTTGCACACACTGAGGAGAGATTTTGGCCCACTCCTCCACACAGATCTTCTCCAGATCATTGAGGTTTCCTGCGTTGTCGCTGAGACACACAGAGTTTGAGCTCCCTCCAAAGGTTTTCAATTGGGTTTAGGTCTGGAGACTGGCTAGGCCACGCCAGAACCTTGATATGCTTCTCACGAAGCCACTCCTTTGTTATCCTGTCTGTGGCTGTGTCATTGTCATGTTGGAAGACCCAGCCTCGACCCATCTTCAGTGCTCTAACTGAAGGAACGAGGTTGTTCCCCAAAATCTAGCAATACATGGCCCTCTCCTTAATACAGTACAGTCGCCCTGTCCCATGTGTAGAGAAATGGTGGTCCCAGCTCTTTTCAGGTCATTGACCAGCTCCTCCCGTGTAGTTCTGGGCTGAATCCTCACCTCTCTTAGGATCATTGAGACGCCACAAGGTGAGATCTTGCATGCAGTCCCAGTCCGAGGGAGATTGACAGTCATGTTTAGCTTCTTCCATTTTCTAATGACTGCTCCAACAGTGGACCTTTTTTCACCAAGCTGCTTGGAAATTTCCTCGTAGCCCTTTCCATCCTTGTGGAGGTGAACAATTTTGTCTCCGGTGTCTTTGGACAGCTCTTTGGTCTTGGCCATGGTAGTAGTTGGAGTCTTACTGATTGTATGGGGTGAACAGGTGTCTTTATGCAGCTAACAATCTCAAACATGTGCATCTAATTTAGGATAATAAATAGAGTGGAGGTGGATTTTTTTTAAAGGTGGGTCAGAAATCTAGCTGATATACAGGTGTTCAAATACTTATTTGCCGTTGTATCATACAAATACATAGTTTACAAATCATACATTGTGAATTCTGGATTTTTCTTTTTAGATCATGTCTCTCACAGTGGTTCTCACTTGATTTCTAATTGGGAGAACTTGCAAAATAGCAGGGTGTTCAAATGGTTATTTTCCTCACTGTATCTTTAGGTCTATCCATGTATATATCAATCTATTTATCTTTATATAGATCCATGTATATATCGATCTATCTATCTTTACATCTATCTATGTATATATCGATCTATCTATCTTTATATCTGTGTATGTATCGATCTATCTATCTTTACATCTATGTATATATCGATCTATTTGTCTTTATATCTTTAAATCTATCCATGTATATATCAATCTACCTATCTTTTCAACTATAAATATATATTGATCTATCTATCTGAGTGTCGACGCAGGGTTGAAAACGACAAAAGAGGATAGGGCCACTTTTACTTTTTTGCCTTTTTTCTCAGAATTGTCATTTTTCTTAGAATTCTGATTAACAAAAATTGAGACTTCTGAAAAAAAAATCAGATATATGATTTTAAAAAGTCAGATTTTGGGGAATAAAGAAAAAAGTTTTCTAATATTAAAAAGTTAGATTGGAACAAGAGACCTCTGACTAAAAAGTCAGAAAGTTGAAATTCTGATTAAAAAAGCAAACAATGATGAAGAAAGGTCAAAATTCTGCTTTTAAAAATCTGAATTCTAAGAAAAAAAAGTAAAAATTCTGAGAAATGTTTTTAACTGCTTAGAAAAAGTTTCTGAGACTAAAATCAAAATTCTGATAAAAAAGGGACCAATCTGATAAAAAAAAGTAAAAAAAAAAAAAAATTAATTCTGAGAAAATCTGGAATGATTTTTTTTTATGTTTTCACATTTTTTGGTCTTTATCTCCAAAGACAACGGTTTAAGAAGCAGCTGAAAGCAGTGCTTCACCAGCTCCTGATCTCCAGTCACTGGAGTAGTCTCACCTTGTGAATGAAGTTCTCGATCTTGGTCTGAAGGCCCCACCACTTGAACTTGACGGTGACGAGTTTATACGCACACATGCGCGGCGCATCGGGCCTGGCCAGGAGCTCCATCTGTGAGGAGAGGAGCAGCAGAGCGTGAGCGGGTGGAGGACACACCTGCAGAGCTCTTCAGGATCTCACAGCGCACCTTCCAGTCCGGCCCCAGAGGCCCCCGGCCCGTTTTCTCTGAGTGAAAGATCTCCGGGTCCTCATCTGCTTTGTAATCCTGTGGAGAAACCGCTCGTTACTATCGTTCTCTCTTGCTCTCTCCCCCTCCCTCTCTCGCCTCCCCCTCCGCTCCAGATTAATGCTGAGGAGCATGTGCTTCTCCATCAGGGCATCTTCAGGTCATGCATTTACTCCTCAGTTTGAAAGTTTGGACTTTTCCCACTCTCTACCTTTTAATCAGATAGCTTGCGGGAATTGACCCAGAGCGCCACTCATCCACTTAACTCATTACAGAGAGAGGAAGAGGGAGAGAGAGAGGAGAAGGGGAGAGAGTAGAGAGGGGTAGAGAGAGGGAGAGTAGAGACAAGAGAGAGGGAGAGAGGAGAGAGGAGAGAAGGGAGAGAGTAGAGGGTAGAGAGAGGGAGAGTAGAGACAAGAGAGAGGGAGAGAGAGAGGAGAAGGGGAGAGAGAGTAGAGAGGGTAGAGTAGAGACAAGAGAGAGGGAGAGAGAGAGGAGAAGGGGAGAGGAGTAGAGGAGGGTAGAGAGAGGGAGAGTAGAGACAAGAGAGAGGGAGAGAGAGAGAGAGAGAGAGAGAGAGAAAGAGAGGAGATAGAGAGAAGAGAGGAAAGAGGGTAGATGGAGAGTAGAGTGAGAGGAGAGAAGAGAGAGAACAGAGAGAGGAGAGAGCGAGAGGAGCAAAAGGAGCTAGCTGGGAAGAGAGACAGAACTTGAGAGCCTCGATCTCGCTGTGGAGTTCATCACTGCCTGCCATACAAAGAGAGAGAGAGAGAGACGGGGGGGGGGGGCGAGAGAGAATCAGACATCCCTCAATATCTCATCTCATTAAACAAAGGCTATTTATATTATTACATTGATTTATTTATATTATTAGAATAGATTATATATATATATATATATATATATATATATATATATATATATATAACACTTTTCTACTGATTTTACCCCATCATTATAATATATTATGTGTTTGAATACTACTGTGTTAGTTACATTTTATTGTTATATTTTAAGATATTAATAATACTAACATTATAATATTCACTTTCACTTCATATTATTGTTATTATTATTATTATCTTGATATGTTTTATTTAGACCTAATGTTTGTTTGTTTTGCCTAATGAATGTTTATATGTATTGTAATGACTTTTAATTTGATTATTGATCATGTTGAAAGCTTTGGGAATACAGTGCCTCTGTCACACCAATAAAGCAGAGTTTGAATTTGAGAGAGAGCGAAAGAGAGGGGAGAAGAGAGAATTTTTATTTAATTTTTACAAACAACTTTATTTGACATTTAATGACAACACATTTTAATACTTAAACAAATAATAAAGTAAATACATTTAAACAAACACCTCAGAAAAACCTAGCTCTCCTTCGTTTACGGAATAAATGATGTTCTGGTAACAGCACTGCGCCTCGAAACCCTCCAGGTTCCTCATCATCTTATAAAACCTAAACTCCAGCCACAGACTGAACCTAACGTTCACGCGCCACACCTCCAACCACTCCTTCCCTCCATTCTGTTCAGCTCAGGTAGATGGTAGCGATGGGCAAACCGAAGCTTCATGAAGCTCCGAAGCTGATGAATCTAATGAGCCGAATTGATCGAAGGCTTCGAAACAACCCGCCACCTGGCCCCACAGCGACATCTAATGGTCGTTGTATGAATTAACACTGAAAGTTCATAAAACTCTGGCCACCTCAGATCTTTTCTCTACAATCTTGGATGAAACGTCTCCATCCACAATGTTGTGTATATGTAGAAATAAAATTACAGATTTGTTTATCGCTTTGTGATGTTTCTTTATTGTCAACACCTGGTGTATCCAAAAAGATTTGATGAAAATTTAACTACTCTCTGTGAATAGATTGTCAAAAAAATAAACAATTCAATCAAACAAGATCTCTTACTATAAATGTCAAGAAACAAACTGTATTTGAAAGAGACTCTATACTTATGTGTTAAATGAAAGACATAATTTCTTCAGCTTTCGGGGAAAAATCGTAACTTTATAAAGTGAATAGGGCTAAAACTCCTCATCAGAAGTTGATTGTCAGTTTAATAAGCCTATAAATCATTGACCTGATAATATGTGCAAATATATTTCATGATCTACATCTAACGACTTAAATAAAAATAAAAGAAACATCTGAAACTTCTTTAGGTCGAAATCATATAACTTGGTGGTTTTAAAAGAAACTTCGGATCAATGTTCCGATATCGTCTGAAAATCGAGCACAGTGTCGAAAAGTCAGTCTCGCGGCAGATTGGTTGCTTACGTCATCAAATCCACAGCCATCACATACACTCCCTGCTGTCTTCCAAAAAGTGGAAGTAAATGTCTACTTCAAGTGTCACCACCAACTACACAGCTAAAACAGGCTCACATTTCTTTAATATTCTTAGTACATTCAACCCCTTGTTTTTGTGTTGTTCCTAGGAGGAAGTTTAGCAGCTACCATTTCCCTGAGTTTGCCTTCCAGTACCCAGGATAAAACTGTTCCCCGAGAACTTGTCATTAACACAATTAAAAACCAGTGAGTTTTCTGCACTCCAAGAAGCAGTGAAAACCCGTCTCTGTGAGGGGCAGAAAGGGCATGTGTTGGGGGGCTGGGGGGCCAGCACTTTGATGAAGGAATTCAGTGCGACAATTCTGTGCAGATGCTCCACTGCAGATCCGCACTACTCTTCCTGAGTGGGCTTATACAGGACTCTCCATATGGGGGGCGCTTTTCTCTTTCAGGTGCAGCATGCTCTTGTTCAGGACTTTTACACAGCTGATATAGAGAGTCTTCCTGTTGGCATCCCTCAGGGTCTGACTGGTGCTGCCTTTCAGCAAGGGTCCAGAGAGGTCTCCGAAGTCAGGCTTAGGCACTATTTTGGGAAACGGATTTTGTGAGTCTGGAACTACAGTCCCAGAACTGTAGTTGCTCAGCATTTGAGGTTTTCCTCCAGCCAGCTGTCCGGTCCAGGATCTGCAGCGCAAGTCTCCTCGACCTCAGGCCCAGCAGAGCACTCAGAGCTTTGGTTTTTGTTTAGATCGGGGCCCACTGCATCCACCACCTGCTTCAGACGCTGGGTTCCTGCCCTGAGCAAAGCCCCTCTAACTCCGAACGCCCCTGCGCCGACGTCGAACCTTGATGCTGTTACAGAAGGTTCGAGGTTAAGATCATTGGCTCTGTGTAGAATCAAACTGGCAGCTTCTCTTCACACCAGGTTTTTGGGCCGCACAGGTACTTTTGTGTAAACTGCAATATGAAGGTGGCTGTCCTGTTGGCCAGATGGACAAAGCCTTGTCCACCTTCTTCCTTCTGGAGGTACTACACACTCTGGGGACCCAATGATGGCGGTTCCAGAAGAAATTCACGAGTTTCATCTGCAGTGATGTCAGTAATAGTGCTGGGTGTTCCACAAACACCAGGCGGTGCCACAGGGCAGATCCTGCCAGGTTGTTAACAATGAGTACCCTGTCTCTGTAGGGGATGTGAGGGAGCAGCCATGCCCACTTTGCCAATCTTCCTCCACCTTCTCCTCCATCTCCTCCCAGCTTTTCTGCCCTGCATGCTCTCTAAGGCTGTGTGGAGTTCCTCTTCGGCCAGCGGCTCATCCAGGAAATGGTTCCAGTCACTGGAGACTGCTGGAAGACCGTCGAAGAACCCGTCGAAGACTCAGAGGGCAGGATGTGGATTATTCTGTTCTTACCATTCTTCTTCTGCAGACTGAAGAAGTAACTGGTGTCTGAGTTTTAACTCAGTTTGATCTGAACTTTACCACAGTTCCACCATTGTTAGAAAAAGAGGAAAACTCTTGCTTTCGGCATCACGGTGGCGCAGTGGGTAGGACGGTCGTCTCACAGCAAGAAGGTTGCTGGTTCTAGGCTCGGCTGGGGCAGGTGGCATTTCTGTGTGGAGTTCTCATGTTCTCCTCGTGATCGCGTGGGTTTTCTCCAGGTGCTCCGGTTTCCCCACAAGTCCAAAGACATGCGGAATAAGTGAATTGAATAAGAACAATTGTCCATAGTGTTAAAGTGTGAATGAGTGTGTGTGTGAATGGGATGGGTTGTGGCTTGAAGGGCATCCTCCCCATAAAACATGTGCCAGAGGAGTTGGCGGTTCATTCCACTGTGGCGACCCCGAAAGGGAAAAAGCCGACAGTAAAATGGGGGGTGGAAGTATTCATTTAACATTTTCTTAATTTATAAATTAAGTATAATACACACCTTTTCTTAATTGCTACAAAAATGTAAAAACAACAATAAACAAATAGCATATAGAAATGTTTAAAGTGGGCAGAGCCTCATTCTGAACGAGCCATAACTCTAGAGCAGGGGTGTGGCTGCTGGAGGACTGGCGAGTTTTTAAAAAATTATTAAATTAGTTTAGAGAAAGCAATTGCTTCAAACAAGCTTCTATAATAGAATTCTATTAATAGAATAAGGTGTCTTCAGTTAAGGTTGCAACAATGAAGGGTTTCGACCTGAAACGTCAGAATTATCTATCAATTGCGACCTCTAGATGGAATTGCAATTTTTTGGAAATAAGCCAAAAGATTAGAACTAAAAGTCGGTACAGATGTTCTTTGTACAACTTCTGAGGAGCACGAAGATTGTTTAAGTATCTATGAAAAAACATGGCTGCCGCTGACCGACGGACCCCGACGACGGCTTGAATCCCGGTGGTCGCTTCCCGCCGATTCATTTCTAGCGTTACGACCTCTCAGCAGTCCAAACGCATGTCTGCTTTTGCTGCGTGGTCTGTTTTCCTCATCAGATGACATCACATCCTGTTCGTTTGACACTTCCTGCTCCTGCCACAGTGCCTTGACCGGAGGCTCCAAAAAGAGAGCAGCTGAAAGAGAGCTGTGAGGGACTCACCCCCGCCTCCACCTGAGTGCGGTCGGCAATGTCGATGTGCACCACCTCCACCGTCTTCCAAGCGAGCGGATCCAGATCATGAACCTGAAAAGAGCGAGAGCGGATCAGTGCGGGTGAGCGAGCACACACGGCGCTCGAGCGCAGAGGAGCCGCTCACATTCTCCAGGGAGCCCGGGTCTGGCTTGTGCCACGTCTCGATCTTTATCATGAAGTCGTCCTTCATGTACTCGTTCTGAGGAGAGAGAGAGAGCGTGAGAAGGTCCCTGGCGCTGAGATCTATGGCTCAGGATTAATGATGAGCGGAACACAGAACATGAGAATGAGACGAGCGCGTCGAGGGCAGAAGACCAGTCTCCTTCTAAATCTGTCTCACTGACTCACTTCTACTCTCTCTCTCCCTCCCTCACTCTTGTTTGGAAAAAATATATATGTAGATATATATTTTTAATGTTTTTAAAACATTAATAAAAACAATCAACAAAAACTTGTAGAAATGTGTATTTTTTATTCAAACTTTTAAAATCAAATCAAATATTGTTTTAAATAACAACTTAAACAAAAACATTGCTTAATTTTTTTTTACAAATATTGTTTTAAACAAACACATTAAAATGTAAATACTGCTTTAAATAAACACATAAAATGTGTATTATTGTTTTAAACAAAAACAAAACTAAATAATGTTTTAAATAAAAAATTAAGAATTATAATTTTGTTTTAAATAAAAAAGTTAATATAGTTTCAAATAAAGACAAACATTTTTAATGTTGTTTTAATTTAAAAATAATTAAAAAATTAAATATTGTTTTAAATAAAAAAAACTATAAATTTCAACATTGTTATAAATTAACACTTTAAATAAAAACATACATTGTTTTAAATAAAAACTTTAAAAATTATAATATTATTTTAAATCAACACTGAATCTGAATTACTTTTACAGAGAAAACAACTTCCCATCAATTTAATTAAACCATTTTAAATTCATTAAACACACACGAACACAATGGAACAAAATCAAAAATTATTTTTTTTTAGGAAAACGTTTTACAGACTAAATTAAGTTTTATACATTAAAATTATATAAAAAATTAAACAATAGACCAAAAATGATATGATAAAGAAATCAAACAAAATGTCAAATCTAAAATAAAAAAGGAATTAGAGTTCAAGGTAAGTAAACAAAAAACTGCATGAGGTAAATCTATAAATAACTTTTTTAAGAGGTTTGCGTGGAGCTGCTGGAGCTCAGACTCTTCTGAGAAAGAGAAATAAATCATTAACAGCGCTTCGGTGAGCCGCTTGTTATGTCTGACTAATCACAGGAACCGCAGTGCTCTCGCTACACTGGAAGCAGAGTGAGAACAGGTGTACTTACAGTCACAACTGAGGAGAATGGATCAACATGCAAACACAAAAGAAGAAATGATTAGGTGATCGATCAGTTTCTCTCGCTCCGGAGAGCCTCCAGCTCAGACACACTCGGGGAGCGCACACACGCACGCCTGGCAATTAACGTTTTAAATTAGAAATAAAACAATTATTTACACCACAAAATACAACTTTAACTTAAACAGCTTTCAGTAAAAAAAAAACTGCGTAAACTAAAATACAAATGTTAACATACAATATGAAATTAAGTTAAATTATACGCATTTAAATAAAAGTACATACAAAATTGTATAAATATTCTATCACTAATCTAAAGAAAGAGATATAGTGACACACAAATGTCTTATTTAAATTAAATAAAAAATAACATTGAAAGCACTTCGGCTGAAAGAGAGGAAGAGTTCAGAGCGCTTGTCTTTCAGCAGCTGCTCTCTCTCCCTGAGGGAGGCGCTGTAGAGGGGCCCCGAGTGTGTTTGGGCTCTCGCTGGCCCCGGAGCCACTCACATGAACAGAACCAGGCCACTCTGGGTGCAACAGAAATGCTTGCAGGAAGATGAGGGGTGGAGTTAAAGGTGGAGGTGCTCTCACTCACTTGTGCGGCAGTAGGGGTACGCGTTCCAGGCCTTCTCGTGGAACACCAGCGCCCCCTCTGGAGCGATCATCTTCACGAAGCCGGGGACTTTACTGAAGAACAACAGGGTTACTGCTCCTTCCTTCCTTCCATCCCTCCATCCCTCCCTCCCTCCCTCCCTCACCTCTTCAGGTGGTAGATCTTGTGTGTATACTGCCCCTTCTCTCCGTCCTCCTCGTACGGCTCATTCTTCAGAACCTCGATGCCCTCTCCTCCTCCCGTCTCGTTCTTACTAGCCTCGGCCACCGAGAACAGCTGCCCCACCTGATACTGGAAAGAGCAGGCAGCAGGGGGCGTCAGAACACAACACTCATGCCAGCTAAACCCAACAATCCGAGATTCACACGGACGTTCGGATGCTTCTCTGCGGGTGCATTTCACAAGCTAGCGCTTAAAGCTACTCATCCTCGGAAGGCGCTCGTGTGAAGTGATCAGTCGTGCACGAAAAAGAAAAATCTGACTTGTTAACAATAAACTCTTTTCGAGAAGTGAATAGTTTTCTTTAGAGTGTGTGGATTATATATAATAATAATAATTATATGATAATAATCAGAAGACAGAGGTAAGCACAGTACTTACTCAGATTTAGGTATTTTGCTCTATTTTTGGCTCTAAGTTGTAATGGTTTGCAATTATAGCAGAACATCGCATATACTTGTGCTCCATATTACACCGGCAGAATCAAAACAAAGATGTGCCTTCTCTGTAACATTAGCTGTTGTCTACAGGCCACCAAAACACAATTATAGCCTTCTTCAAGAATTCGCTGATTTTGTCACACATCTTTTGGTCGAAGCAGATAAAATACTGATTTTTGGAGACTTTAACATCTATATCGATGACAAAAAAGACTCGTTGGGTATTGCCTTTACAGACCTCCTAAATTCATGTGGGTTTAAGCAAAATGTGGTCGGCGCAACTCACCGTCTAAACCACACTCTAGATTTGGTTCTATCTCATGGCATTGACCTAAGTGACATTGTTATATCGCCTCAGAGTGAGCACATCTCAGACCACTATCTTGTATCTTGTGCTATGCAGACTACAAACATTAGCAGTTGCATTCAACGCTACCAACTAGGGAGAAATATAAACCAAAATACTAAAGAAGCATTTATAAGAAACCTACCAGATATTACTCAACTTTCTAGTGTACCTGCAGATGAAAATGAACTTGAAACAATCACCTACAGTTTGAATAATATTGGTTCAATGTTCCTCTCTAAGCTCTCCTCATCATTTATCTCTCATCCTGCAGCTGATGTTGATCACCTGTTTGTTGTCTGTGTTACAGTTTTCTAACCGTTGTTTCTCCATTTGTTAGTTCCTGTTTTGTCTTGTTTTGTTTTGTTTTTTCAGGTTCTGTCCGGCGAACCGTTCGTCGATGGATCTTAAGTTTGTATGTTCTTTATGCTGGGGAGGTGATTAGCACCTGGAACTCCTATCTACTCGACCTGATCCTCACGAGGACTTTGTGAAGCTGCTTTGAAAGCAACTGCTAAAGAAGCGCTTTATAAAAACTGATTGATATTTTTTATTTCACCTTGGCTCGACATCACCAACGAAGAGAAATCAAATCAACTCCAACATGCATAATTATAACACAAACCAAGACTGAAATTACTATTCATGAATAACACTAAAACATAATATTTTCCTGTTTATCTAAAATGCTTACTAAAAACCTAAAATAATAATTACAAACCCAATAAAAACATTTCATTAAACAAAAACTTAAAATTACAAAAATAACGTAAAACAAAGCTACATTATTGCTAATACTAACACAAAAACAGACAATGAAACCAAGTGAAGTGAAAGAGTACTAAATAAAACTAAAATGAATGATTTTAAAAACATACATTTGGTTCTGAGTATTAACAATAAAATAAAAACATATCAAAATTTGCACAATTTTCTCTCTCGAAATAAAATTTAATTCAAGTATACTTAACAAAGAAAGAAAGCTAAGTTTATATAAATAATAAAAACTAGTTAATAAACAAAGAAATAATTGAATTATAAACAAAAATGAAATACTTACTTTTTTATAAAAATAAATACATGTATTTTAAATTTAAAAACTCTTTATATTTTTTATTTAGTTTAAAAAACGTAAAACAACATTATTGTTAATAATAAAAAATACATTTACGAAGACGATTAAATCAAATAGACATAAACTACTAATAATATTTATTTACATGACATTGAATGAAATAAATAGAAAATCTCCTCAGAATAAAAGCCAGAAGTGATCGAATCACTTTCACAACTAAACAAAGAGTTGTGATGCAAACGTGTCTCCTAAAATGATCCATTTCTCACGCGTTTTATTAAGACTTTTATTTAGATTTAAAGCACCAAGAGCAACAGAGCACTCAGGATTCTCCGGAGATGATCGATCGCTTCAGAAGAGCTCGTTCTCTTTAAACACGGCTCAGACGCTGCGGTGGAACACCTGAACGCTCTCCGAACCCTCCGAACACAGAGCTCCAGCCGCAGCAGAACTCATCTCAGGGATGGTTCTCTGGGAGCTCTTTTCCTCCCTCCCTCCCTCCCTCCCTCGAGCTGAACTCACCTCTTCCACGGAGCACGGCAGCACCACACGACTGAAAGAGAGGAGAAGAGAAGAACAAGAGTGAACGAGAGAAGAGGACCACTGCCAGGAGCGCTACCCACGGCTGCAAGATGACAAAAGGTCTCCCCAAGAACTTCCATGGAAACTTCCCCTTGGGAATTTTGGAAACATTCAAAAATGGAAACCTTGCAGGTAAATTATAAACTCGGCACAAACTGACATCGACACAAACTAGTTCAAAAAGTTTAATATTCAAGACATGTATTTGGAGGAAGAGAAGCTGTTACTGCTCTAAAATCTATATTCTGAAATGCTTTCGTTTTTTTACAGCGACATCTAATCGTTTCAGCTAGGGGTGGGCCACATCGTATTGTCCATGATAACACCAGTACAAATATTACAATTGTCATATCGCGGTACTCTGACGTGTTGACGTAATGTTTTTTGAGTAAGTTAAGCACCGCCCAAAACTCAAAAGAGGACGCTAAAGAACGACGCTGGAGAGCTAGCAGGCTTTAAGACGTTCAGAGGAAGCGTTAAATCCCAAAAATGAATCCACTTCGTGATGTTGAAGCGTTTTGAGGACAGCAGAGCACTCGCGGACAATAATACAAACTCAATGAAGAGGAACAAGTGTGCATGACTACAGATCGCGAGAGAACGGTATTAAACCGGTTCAACTGAATGAGAGGATCGAATCCTCGTGCTTCGGGCAATTTCATTTCAAAACTAGCGCAGCATCACAAAAACACATTCAAATATGAGAAACCCATAACAATGCTCTGAGCAAAAAATAAATGACCACCTCAGCTTCAAACATTAAGTAGAAAAGTTGTAGGAAGCATGAAAAACTAGCATTTTTAATGTACATACGCTGGTCATGTCTTTTTCTTGAACTATAACTGGCTGCTGAGGTAAAACCGGATCTGGTTTGATTCAGCACAACTTTCGAGCGAATAGCACACGATTTATGAGGCAAATATATTCTCATCATTCTCATCACAACAGTGCAGGAGTGAGTTTCCAGGGGTCTCGTGTTCTGTTTTGTTGTCAGAGCTTTAACAGAAAAAATCAGGACAGACATATTTTCACGATTTCCTCTCGCAGCGTGACGGTTAGGGTTAGAGTTATTCTGCAGTACATCGGGAGTATTTTGCTAGTTTTGATTTTACTGACAGCCCTAAGGGAGGCGGATCTTTAAGTTATTGAACCAATTGAGCGTAATTAGAGGGGCGAAGCCTCTTGACTGGCATCTGTTCTGGAGAGCTGTGGATGTTTCACCCTGGTCGTTTCAACTCTGAAAATTCCTGACTGTTCCCAGTTTTATATTCCCAAGTTGAAAAGAGACGGCCACAACCTCGTTGGCTCTCTGCAGAATTATCTGATGATGACATGGATTCGGTCTAAAACGTCTATTATGCTGTTTTCGTGTTTTGCTGTAAACTAACTTCTCTTTCTATCATTTCTCCAATATTTTATTCTGTTTTGATGTCCTTGTTGTTCAAGCATAAACTTTAAACCACTTTTTTCCATTATTAGAGAATGAAAATGTCACCTTTAGGAGGTTCAGCGTTTGTTTTTGCGATAAAAATGTAAAAGCAAGCCCACAAGTAGTTAAGTAGTCTCCTGCTTAAAACAGAATGGCTAAAACAAGTCACACGAGGGGGTATAATTACCTTTAGCTTAAGCGAGTTATTTCAAGCTAGAGAGCAATTATTACTTTAACTTTATTTGCACGTTTCTCTGATGTAAAGAACCGTAAAACAAGCTTGGAATTGAAATGCTTTATTGTCTTTAGATTCATATAAAATCACACTCTAGCACTGTTTGTTTAAGTGCGATTTATGATCCTATTTTAATCTGATTACTCGGAAGAAACTTCAACTCAAGTTTCCATCCACAAACGCGTCTCTTTGGGATAAATCTATGAAAGTCGCGTTTATAAACATGTTTCTTTCTATAGCCGAGCTAAGGGTGTCCTCAGTGCGGGGTAACTGTCAGATTTAGCTCTAATCTTGACAGCTCGTAGCTAGCCGCTGGTTAGCATCGGGAGCTAGCTGCGCCTCGTTAAAATGAACGGCGGGTTAGCTTAGCATGCTAACCCGAGTAAATCTGCGCCGAGCTAGCCGAGGCTGCAACACCTCAGACACCACTAAACAGCGCTGAGAGTCTCTACGTCCTCTTACAGAGATGATCAGAAAGCGTCTTATCCTCGTTTTGTGTCCGTTACTATGTTTAAAATAAAAAGTGAAGATAAAACAAGAGTTGAACTTACTACTCCTTGATGAGCACCATCTTCTCTCCCCGACTGCGGCTGCGCGCGGGCTTCTTACGTCACGCGGAGTGACACCCCGTCGAAAGTTTTCTTGTCAGAGTTAGAATTTTGTCAACAAAATTCAGCATAACATAACATCGATTTGTCTCTATTTTAAAGCTTTTTAAACAGGACGTGGATATCTAGGAAAAAAAAACATTAGAAATTTATTCATTATAAGAAAGTACCAGATTAAACAAGAATTGGTTCAGAAGTAAGCCAAATTTTCTTCATTTTATAAATGTTATTAAATATATGTCAATTAACTGAGTGAAACCAAAATCAATAAGGATTTTAATTCGCTAAATTAATTCGCTGTTCCAATAAATCTCTATTATTGTAAAACTGGCAGGTATGTTCTGTTACTCTGGAGGTATAAACATATACATGGTATTTAAACGTTGTTTAGAGATAAATATCTTTTTTTAAAGGTTTGTTGGTTAGTATGGAGTAGTGTTGCTCTTCCAAACATCGTAACTCTTGCATTAGATGTTTCTTAACCCAAGTATTCTTGAATAGCAGTTTATAACACCTTGAATTTAATGAAAAACATCAGAGTTTATTCAACAATACATTTTTATTTTTAGGAAGTTCAAAGTGGAATCACACATTTCAGAGATTTAAAACTAATTAAATTGATATATAATATAAAATATAAATATAAAATTCACCTGTTTCTGCTTAAAATCTGTACAACACTATCTTTTATGACTATAAAAGATAAAAACCACAATCAAAACACAGTTTAGCTTTTTTTTTTACCTCTTTCTGTACCTTTGAAAATAAAAACAATTAAGGTATCAGTAAAAATGAGAATTGTTTATTTTAGAATTCTGTGACAAAAGGTCAACATTTTTAAAGAAACTTCGAAATTAGAGAAAACAAGAACATTTTTACAAAATAATACAACTTTAGATTAAAAGTCGGACTTCTGAAAAAGCTAGAGTTCTGAGAAGTAAAACTTAAGTCAGGACTCAGAGTCTTTCAGTCAGTGATCGGCTATGAAGAAAACTATCCTGAAAACACCAAAATTATTTTGTAAATTAATTATTTTCTGAAAAACTAATCTCTACAGACACGCGAAAAGTTCATTCAGCTCTGTGTGATTGTGTGTGTGTGCGCGTGTGCGCGTGTGTGTGCGTGTTTGTGGAGCAGATTCTGAGCATTATGGCGCAGATTTCAATCTTTTATATTTGGATACCAGATCAGTTGAGCTTCAGAGCAGTTTTTCAGAGTCTCCGCTGTCCGAGAAGTATCTCTGCTCCTCAGGAAGTGGACCTCAGTTGGAGGGCAGACAGGAAGTGGATAGCAGTTGGAGGGCAGACAGGAAGTGGACCTCAGTTGGAGGGCAGACAGGAAGTGGATAGCAGTTGGAGGGCAGACAGGAAGTGGACCTCAGTTGGAGGGCAGACAGGATATGTCTCAGTCTCCATCGGAGCCGGCTGGGTTCTGGGCTGAACTCATGTGCCGGTCGAACTCCTCTGCACTGATCTTCCCTCTCTTGAGCTTCTTCAGCAGCCGCATGTCACTCAGCAGCTCATCGATGTCCTCCTCATCCATGTCCGACCCCTGCACACAGAGCAAAGACACTAACCTTCAGAGCCGTTTACTAGCGTGCGCCGCCTGTCTCCGGGAGAGCGCCACCAGCAGGAGCATAAAAAGAGAATGGAGATAGACAGAAAAAAGAGAGAAGAGAGAGATAAAGAGGAGAGAGAAATAAGAAAGATAAAAAAGGAGAGAGAGAAAGAGTGATAGATAAGAGGGAGTGGAAAAAAAAGAAAGATAGAGAAAAGAGAGAGAGAGAGAGGGAGAAAAGAGAGAGAGAGCGGGAGTAGATAGGGGAACAGAGAGGAGAGAGTGGGAGAGAAGAAGTCTGGGAACACACCTCCTCCGGCTTCCTCTTGGCCGCCCTCTTCCTTCTCCTTTCCTTCTTGATTTTCTGCTTGGACCAGGCCTGGTTCCTGCTGAAGCTCCTCCGGGGGAGGGGCTCCCTCTCCTTCTGCTCCACCAGCTGCTTCTGCCTCAGCTTCTCGCGCTGTTTATCCTTGAAGCGGATGCTGTCTGTGTCCACGTCCTCCTGCTGGAATTCCGGAAAGCTCTTCCCCTTCAGCTCCGGCATTCTGGGTAATCTCAGGAGAGCAAAGCCTCGTGCCAAGGCGGCAAAGTCCAGGTCTGCAGTAGAAGAGCAGCAGCGAGATAAATAACTGATATTGGTTAAAAAAAAGGTTAAATAAATAAGCCTAGCGGCTACGTTCCATTCGCCACATCTGAGGAGAAACCTGCACTGAGCTTAGAAGAGCCTCAAAGCTAGCAGCTCCAGGAGGATCTCCTCACCTTTACTCCTGAAGATCAAGCTGCACTCGTGTTTGGCGTAGGCCTGAACGAATGACACGAAGGCCTTCATCGCCTTCTCGAAGACAGCGCGGTCCGCGACCGCCATGGCCTTCAGCTCGGGGAGAACGTCCAGCACACCGATGACGGGCGCGGCACGCTGCAGGGGGCACTGCACAGAGACGGACACGCTCAGGACACACACCGGAGGAGCGACTGCAGAGCCAAACTCAGGCTGCACTCACCTTCTGATTGATGGACAGGAAACTGACGTACGACTCCTCCATTGGCAGGAGGAAGACCAGAGCGTTCCCTTGGTTACCAATTCGTGCCGTTCGACCGCATCGATGCACAAAAGAGCTACGAGAAAGAGAATATAGAGAGGGTGAGGATAGAGAGAGATGGACAGAGAGAGAGAGGGTGAGTATAGAGACGAACAGAGAGAGGATAGAGAGAGAGAGAGAGAGAGAGAGAGAGAGGGTGAGTATAGAGAGAGATTAACAGAGAGAGAGAGGAGAGAGAGGATAGAGAAAGAGGGTGAGGAAAGAGAGGGAGGGTGAGGAGAGAGAGAGAGAATATATATATATATATATATATATATATATATATATATATATATATATATATATATATTGTTGTATAACTTTATTTATTTATAAGAATTTGCAATCCTCCTTCCTTTAATAGCTTCATTCTCATGCCTAATTTAAATACATTACATGAATTACGGTACTAAATGAGGATGTGCTTGCAAGAGAGATATGTTTGAGTTGCATTCTGCATGCGTAGAGCAGATATGGGTTAAAGGTGAAGTAAGTAGGCCAAAAAGTTAACTCTGTGCATCTGTGAGCCTGCCTGGTGGGCAAAAGAGGTAGTGTGTGTGATCATGAACACTCCATGATCTGGACACGAGATGTACATGCCTAGAACGCATGAAAGACGAGACAAAGAATGGTCGAGATAAGAATGCGTCAAAACGGGTATAAAAGATGAAGACATGCACAGAGCGGACGGATTTGCTAGCGGAGCGGCTGCGTCCCCAGAGCCAGGAGACACCTGATGATGGACGACCGAGCGAGGAAAAAAACTTTTAAGACGACGAAAAGACATTTGCTTTGAGAAACCAACCAACCAATTTTTATCCACGATGGATGAGTACTATTTCACTTTATGATGATTATTATGTTTTGTAAAATATTTAAAAAGCTATTAAAAGAAATATAATTAATTGCAATTACTGACTATCGAGTTTTTGATTTAACAATGATTTTTAATCTTTGATGAAAGATTTTTAATGTAAAAGCTTAAGAGAAAGAACTGACCACAAAGGAGTCTTCTGACCAAGCTCTAAGCATTTAAAACTTAGAATTTAGGCCAGATTCGACTTACTTAACCTAACCTGAGAATAATAAATAAAAAGGTTGAAGGTGTAAAAGATTAAAGGATTAATTGAACACCATAAAACAATATATATATATATATATATATATAGAGAGAGAGGGTGAGGATAGAGAGAGATGGCAGAGAGGATATATATAGAGAGAGAGGAGAGAGAGGGGGTGAGGAGAGAGAGAGGGTGAGGAGAGAGGATAGTATAGAGCATGAGAGAGAGAGACTCGCTCTTTGCTCGTTCCTCTTTCCTTCGGTCATTCTTCCTATCCTCTAGGCTCCTCGCGTCTCTTTTCTGCCTCCTGCTTTTCTTCTCCTTGCTCTCTCCCTCCTCTTTCGGCCCTCCTCCTCCTTTTGATTGTTTTCTTCCGCTCTTCTCTTGCTTCTTGCGTCCTCTCTTCTGTTCTGCCCTTGCTCCGCTCCCGTCCGTTCTCGTCTTTGCTTCTCCTCGGTTCGTTTCTCGCTCTCTTTCTCTCTCTCCCCTCTTTGTTCTCCCTGCGCGGTCTTGTGCGGCGCTCTCTTCTCTCTCCCTCTTTTTCGTCCCCTCTCTTTCTTTTTCTTCTCTCTCTTCTCTCTCGCTCCCTCGTTTTCTATCC